>BJBW01018284.1:0-40376 GCA_004320125.1 Scolopax mira | reverse complement strand
CCTTCTCTGGACCTGCTCCAGCACCTCAATGTCTTTCCTCAAAATCTTTCACATGAAGAAAGATTTTTTTGGGGTTTTTAGATATGTTTCACAAGGGCCACCTACTTAAAAGGCTAATCCAAAGTCACAGGGAGGGCTCAGGATGTTTTTGGGGGGCTCTGACTGAGACATACATTTGCTTCTGTTTCACATTTAAAAGCACTGTGCAAGAACTACTCACACTAAATGCAATGGCAGTTTTGCTCATTAACTCTGGCAGGAACATGTATTTGTCACAGAAAGAAAAAAATGTGTAACAGAGCCTCTCTAAGAATTAACATCTTCAGCTAAAGGAGAAGCTTTTTGCCCATTCACTTGAAAATGCATTTGTGAACGCTTCATGGATTACCCATTTTTTTTTGAAACCAAAATTCATCAGATGGACAAAAAAAATCACTTACCGTTATTGGATGAATTATTAGCAACGTCCAAGGATTTTTTGAAGGAAGCACAGGCTGCATCACTGCTATGTTTTGTAGATATCAAGTCCCTGGGGCCTTCTTCCATTTTTGTTTCCAAACCTTGCTGGGGCTTAATTGAAACAATATGCCTCACTAAGCATATGAGTTAAACAAAGCATATGCAAGTACAAAATATGAGAGAAAATGTCATTATTGGAGGAAATTAGGGTATTTAAAGAAACTGCAGGGCACATTAGTTTTTAAACAGTTAGAATATTCTGGCATATCATCTACCTACCTCCTCCTTATTTATTTTAGAAGGGATTAAAGTACTAAAAATGTCTTTCTTTACAATCTTGCCCCTTGTTTTCCCCCAAGAATAGAACAGCAAGATACATTGAGGTGAAAATACCGTAACGGTATAGTGAGAGTGAAGGGGAGGGGAAGGGAAGGGAAGGGAAGGGAAGGGAAGGGAAGGGAAGGGAAGGGAAGGGAAGGGAAGGAGAGCCCCCCCTTAGGTCATGTTATCCTAATAAAATACATCCCCCTCTGCTCTTGGAAAACCAGATCCTACTCTGGGAATACAAAATACTCACATGCTTGAGTCCAGCTCCAACCTTTGCTTCCATCACTTCAATTTTCTTCTTCTTCCGCTGCGTTTTGCTTTTCAGTCCAGAAAGGCAGAAATGAATTCCTGCTTTGCCCCTTGCCAAATCCTGAGAACATCAGAGATTTTATGAGAGGAGGCCTGGGGTGGCTGATACACGTTTTTTTCAGGAAAACTGATTTCCTCCAGGCGTGTAGAAGCAGGGCGTCTCTCTCTGGATGAGGTGCACTCCTCGGCTGAACACAGCAGTCTGCAAAAAGCTTAGCACACTCATCCTACTGCCAAAGAGGGACATTTCCCTGGGCTTCTACGAAACATTTAAACAGCAAACTTTCTGCTTCTACCTCTCCACCCAAGCTACCACTGTATCACTATCGACAAACCCTCTCACTTAAATAAATACATCCCAGCTGGAATGGTGGGAAGGCTGGTCTCAGTTCTTTTAAGCCCCAGCTATTCAGGAGGTTCAGCAGCAGCAGAAAGAGTCTGTTAACACAGGGTGGCAAATACTGAAGTTTGCTGCTCAGCACAGCAATGACATCCAGGTGGTGAAGTCCCAGAACCAGCCAACTCCCCCAGCCCATCGTCACATGTCCTGCAAGTGTGTCCCCCAGCTCAAGCTATGTCATACAGGTCACAGAATCACAGAATGATATGGGGTTAGAAGGGATGTCTGGAAATCATCTAGACCAACCCCCCTGCCAAAGCAGGTCCACCCAGAGCAGGTTGCACAGCTCTAGGACTGGACACCCTGGTCTGGCTGAGACTGAATCCAATGGAGCAGGTCTCCCTCACTCACCGATGCTGCTGCCTCACCTCCTCCTTCTCATCCCCTGCCTGATGCTCCTCATGTCCTGTCCAGTTTCCCCACTCTTCCGTGGGAGCCTTCCAGTCAGAGTCTAGGTCAATCGCTGAAGGATCATCTATTGGAACAAGCATACGAATGAGTTATCTTCAAATCCATACTACTTCCCAGGCTCATGCTAGTAATGTAAACATTGCAAAGAGTATCTGTCATCTTCCTGGGTGTGCATGTATGCACATGCATCTTAAACACATTTAAAAGAAGTATATATACATTGACTCCTAATTCACAATTAGTGACTGCACTCTTCAGGACAGGAGGAAAATTAACAAAGGGCAGAAAAACACATGCAGGAACAAAAGCCCTTCCAGCCTGCGCTTCAGTAAAAGAAGCTTTACAAAACTGCATGGTTTGTCAAACATTTTCTTTTAATTTCATGGAGAAGCATTCAGGCATATCCAGAAACACTGGCAGAGACAGCAAGCTCTTCCACTCACTGCAGCACACCGTGTTGCACACCAGGGCAATTATTTGTATGCAAGAGTAATATTAGCAAAGGATTTGTGCTTTTGTTAATGCTCTCATTGGCTTTTCTTTCTTATAAAAAAATAGTACTGAGTGCATTCTTGACTTCATCTTCCTCTTCCACTTTCTCTTCTTGAATGTAAGCTAGAAAGGCACCATCACAGCACAGATTTCCAAAGCTCCTTAACATGTAACTCTAAATATGCATGAAATAGCTAACACCTACCCTGCATCGATTTGATCATTTCATGGTGGCTAGGCAGAAAACTTCTGAAAATCTTTTAGCTTTCTGTATGTGCCAGCATCTGGTACCTTTGGAAATCTGGCTGCAAGCCCTTGGCTGCCTCTCCATGAAGTACTGGCAAATGATCCTTAGGCAAGAAGGCAAAACAGACCAGTCTAATTTCTTTGCTCAAACTGAATGAGGTGCAAAAAAAGGCAGATAAATCAGCATAAGATGTTGAAAGGACTACTTGATTATTTTTTAATGGTTTGAATGTAACAATCTTAAATCTTATCCTAACAGGAAGACAGACTTTCAAAACATGATATATAATAATAACTAACTCTTAGCTGATCATGTCTCTTAAAATAAAAACAAATATAAAAAAATCCCAGGCTGGATGGAAAAACTTCTATTTGAATCAGGGCCAAACCCAAAAGCATGCTGGGGATGATAAAAGAAAACTGTTTCCAAAAAGCTCCTCTGTCCAGTTTGCTGCCAAATGTTATAAACATGATTATAACATTGCTCAAGATTCTCAGTTTAAAATTCATGCCCTGTACATAGGCAGTATTTCTTTCCTTCTGCAAAAGGGAGAGGAACAAGTATTGTCTAATGTATTCCCCCCCCCAAAAAAAATCCAGTCTATGTATTTTAGGCAAATGAATGCATCTAGATTTGAGAGATGCAAAATATACATGAATGACTTAGACGTCTGAAGAACAGTTTGTGTAAACTGCAGCATGGGTTTGTACCGCCAAAAAGCTTCTCCTGCTTCTCCCCAGTTAGGTTAGAGGAGGGTCTGGTTCACAAATTCTGGAGGATTTAGCTGTTGTGGTTAAAGGCAATCCCAACCTGCACTCTGCACCCCGTATCTATGCCGGAAGGTCCATCACGGTGAGGACAACGCAAGTGTCAGCAAAGACACGCTCTGCCTCTGCATTAATATACCACAAGTGTGCCATGGCAGGAAAAAAATACAGGCAAAACCATGCTGCTAGATAGAAGGCAAATTCTGGCTACCAGGAGGGTACACATCGTGACAGAGGGACTGGTGAATTGGCACCAAGACTGCAGGAATGACAGTCCCTCCTGAGCTGCACGGCAGCAGCTCCGCCGGCGGATGCTCTTGTGGGTGGGCAAGCAGAACAGACTGTAACTTAAGGAAGGCACACAGGATGCCAAAACTATCTTTTTCACTTCCGATCTCTTAAACAGTATGTTTATGTACTTATTTTTAAGCATGAAAATAGTTTTTTAATGGCTGAAGTCCTGCAATGGGCTGTCATTCACGCTCCGCCCTCGTCAAAGGGTAGGTATGAAGCTCGGACAGGCAGGGGTGACTCTGTCTCATCTCAGAATTATTCTTCCCAAAGAACTATGTCATAGAGGTGTTTAAAATCAACTCAGAGTAAAATTAAGTATAATGTAAGATTCTTTATAATTTGCTGGAATTGATGGGAAAATAGGATTAAATGTACTTATCCTAGAGTTTTTAAACCTAGAGGTTTAAAACTTCTCCTGTTGTGTAGCATGTTTCCCTTCCAGATACACTGACATCTCCTGGACTGGCTTTAAACTTTGAATAACCTGTAATATTTCTAAATCAGCAACTTGTCCTCTCTGGGTTGTAGCTTCTTTCACATGCTAAAACTGGAAGAAACCTAAGGGAGAGCAGCCTGGCTGGGAAAAATCCTTATGGACCATGTATTGTCTATGGTGCTGAGTTCTTCTTTGGCTTCTGTAGAAAAACCCATCCCTTTGCGAAGGGCAGGTGGCTGTGCAATGAGCACGGTCCTAACCCAAATCCTTGCTGAGCCCTCACTTGCAGACCATTCTGCAAGTGGAATCCATTCAGTGCAAATGGATAGACAATTTCCAGGTTAAAGCTTGCATTAATGTATTATAGGTCAACATTATTGATGCCAACAGCTGGGTGTAGGAGTCCCTCATTTAGCACCTTCCTCTAGCATAATTCAGTAGATGCAAAAATATTCAATAAATCCCAGACTGAAGATTTCTTTTAATCCAAAGAAGCTGCTTATTCCCATGAAACCAAGAAATTAAAATTCATTTTAACCCCAGGAGAGAAGGAAGGATGGGAGTCATGAGACACGGGAGCCTACTGAAGGTTCCAGGAAAAATCTGCCTTGGCAATCAAGAAGGATTCATTGGGAAGACGCCAAGTCACAGGTAAAAAGGCAGCCCTGGTGGTCATGAGACATGCTGCATTTGCAAAGCAGAACGTAGGTCTTCTGAGACTGTGCTGTCATCAGAACACAGGCCACTGTGCTTTGAAGCAGAGACACGTGGCATAAAATCTCTATTTGCTCACCTTGGAATCAGACACAAGAACATTGTGTGGGTTACACATTTGTAACAGCAAAACCAGCCAAAACCTATAGTGCATTTTGTGAAACAAGTAAGCGTAAGTACACAAGTGTCACCACAGGGACAGTGGCAGATGTGGGTTATAGTTGCACGAAGGCAGTGTTGGGAAACATGTACAAGCAGTAAAGCCATCAAGGTAGAGCACAGGAGCTAGAGCAGGCAAGAGATGTCTGGTGGATCTAGAATAGCCCTGCAGAACGTGTGAGAAAGATGCCTGGTGAAACCAGAGCAGCTCCTGGGCCCAAAGGAAAAGTGAACTATGCCAGAAGCGCCAGAAGTTTTCTCTTCGTGGCAGGGCTGAAAAGCATGCACACAGTAGTAATGAGCAGGGCAAAGTGAGGATGAAAGGAGTTGCCCACTTTGGAGCCCTCTCCCCTCATGAGGGACTGCAGCCATCAGTGCTAACCGTGTGGCTTCAGCTCCGAGACACAGAATACCCCGAGCTAACAAAGGCTTAGCTTGCTAAGGATTAATTGACTATGCAGAGACAATGCCTGATGACAGGATGAGAATTACAGAATCACTGAGGTTGGAAAGAGCCTCTGGAGATCGTCTCATCCCACTCCGCTGCTCACAGCAGGCTCAGCTACAGCAGGTTGCTTAGGGGTGTAGCCATGGGGGGTTTCAATATCTCCAAGCATGTAGACTTTGCAATCTCTCTGGGCAACCTTTTCTGCTGCCTGACCACCCTCACTATAAAAAATAACCCACCTCTTTTCTTATGCATACACAGAATTTCCCATCCTTCACTTCATGCCCCATTGTCTCTTGTCCGCTCACTGGACAGACTAGAGCCCACCACCCCATCAGATGGACTCTGCTAGGCCCCTTCCAGTATGTCCACCTTGTACTGGGAAGCCACGAAATGGGCACAGCACTCCAGACGTGACAATGGTTAAGAACTAACCACCAGCAATGTGTATCATTAACGGATGTCAACCAAGCAGTGCATTGTTTTGAAACCAGCCTGATTTATCAGTCTTTTCAACACTCCTGTATCACAGTGACCGCTCAACTCCCTCGTTGCTAACACCCTCTCTCCCTCTATGTATAAATACTTTCAATTGTGACAACACTTAAGCCTCAATCCTTTTGTGAGCCAGGCTGTAATTATCACTGGTACTTCACAAAAAGATAAGCCAAGGCTGCTCCACGAGCCAAGGCAGGAGTCCGGATCCAGCTCCTTCTGCACCAGCCCATCCCGGAACAAAGAGACTCATTAAATGTACTGATCTGGATTTGATAAAATGACCCCAGCTCATATTCAGGTTATGAATGGCATTTATTTTATTTTATTATTTATTTTCAGTTCACAGGCCTGCAAGAGCTAACAGGCCTTGTTTAACTGTCAAAGAGCTCATTTTGCCTGCAGCGCCGACCTTAGTGCCAACCATTACCTCATCTAAATACAGGGAATACATGTTCGTGACACTCCCCTCTGCATCAATATCAAGGCTGATGATTCAAAGGAAAAAAAAAACCAACCTACTACTCTTAAGAAGCAAGCCGTAAGGCAGGCAGAAATCCTTCCATTTCTGCTTTCAATCAAAACGCATCTGCTCCAAGGTCTGCCAGAGCAAGCTGCTGAGCTTGCTCCTATCTGCTCTGCTCTCGGACAGTCGTGGCATGGAAAAAAGAAAGAGGAGCTCTGCCCAGCTCTGCAACTGCAGACCAAATCCGGAGTGTGCCAAGCCTGACATGAGCTAGGCGGAAGGCGAGGAAATGCCGATGAAGAGCTGCCTCCCCACTTCCCGCCCCGGCAAGCCTGGGCTCACGAGTTATGAAGGGCCAGCAGCAACGTGGGGGTGAACAAACACAGCACTAACAGAGAGGAATGCTTGGGGATGGGGTGGTTTTCTTTTCTTTTTTTTTCCCTTTTTTTTTTTAAAAAAAAAAAAAAGCAAACTATGCTATTTATAAAATCCTCTGATGGTCAAGCCAACGCGCCTGCTGCAGTCGCAGTTAAAGCTGGGCAGAGAAGCAAGACGACCGCAGTCTTTCCTCCTTGATGCATTCAACCACCCTGGGTTCTCCTGTAGTTAAGGCAACCAGAGTGGCTAGAGCAGGAAGGGGTCTGCTTGGCTCGTTGGACATCACTCCTGCAAGAGCAGGATAGGGCCTCCCATCTACAGGGGTATAAATAGATGCTTCACTTGATCCTGACCAAAAGGTCAAAAGCAAAGGCCATCTAATATGCACACTGTTCATGCCAACTCATTCCAGCCACTCAGGACCCACGCTGCCCTTTCAAGCAGATTTTAAAATTAAAAAACCCCCACTATTACCAGTCATAAAAAGCCTGAAATCCTGATTGCCACTGTCCACTGGATCTGGATTCTGAATCTGGGTAGTACAGAGGAAATTACAACTTTGGCAAATGTAAACCCGTTGCTGTAGCAGCACCCTGTCCTCCCGGCGCCTCTTCCCCGGCCACCCCACTGAGCCCCCACCTCAGTGGGGGACTGCCTGGAGAGGGGCCACCCAGCTTCACCTTCCCCACCCAGCCATGGGAGGGAGGGAGGGAAACAAACACAAGGCTTCAGTTATGAAAAGCCAACCCCAACTTTGAATTCTTTTTGCAAATTTAGTAATCTGAGATGATTGCTCACACGTGGGACCAGGGTTTGTTGGGTTTTTTTTGAAGCACAGAGCCCGTATTGTTACTTCTGGCTCAGGATGTCCCTGACCCATGCTCCGCTGGGTGTGGGGAAGGATCGCCCTGTGCTCACCCTGGTCCTCTGCTCATCTATCAGCAGCTGCTGGAGAGAGGACACGAGGCAATGGGAGCCTTCAGACAGCCTCTCTGCAATCGGCCTGGCTGCCCAGAAGCTCCAGTTACACTTTGCACAGCAGAATGCATGCACCCAGCAAGACAGAATCACAGAACCTTCATGGTTGGAAGAGACCTTTGAGATCATCGAGTCCAACCACAAAAAAATAAAACCAAAAAAAACAAAAAACCAAAAAACAAAGAAACCCCACCAAACAAACAGACACAAACCAACAATCTCAGGCACTAGAGCATGCCCTGAAGAGCCATGTCTACATATTTCTTAAATACCTCCAAGGATGGCAACTCCACCACCTCCATGGGCAGGCTGTTCCAGTGCCTGACCACTCTCTCAGTAAATATCTAATATCTAATCTAAACCTCCCCTGCCGCAATGTCAGACCATTTCCTCTGCTTCTGTCATTATTCTCATGGGAGAAGAGGCCAACCCCCACCTCTCCACACCCTCCTTTTGGGTAGTTGTAGAGTGCAATGAGGTCTCCCCTCAGCCTCCTCTTCTCCAAACTAAACATGGCCAGTTCTCTCAGCCTCTCCTCGTATGACTTGTTCTCCAGACCCCTCACCAGCTTGGTGGCTCTCCTGTGGACACGCTCCAGCAGCTCAATGTCCTTCTTGGAGTGAGGGTCCCAGAACTGAACACAGCCCTCGAGGTGAGGCCTCACCAGTGCCCAGCACAGAGGCACCATTGCTGCCCTACTCCTGCTGGCCACACTGTTCCTGATACAAGCCAGACTGTGCCTACTGCATCCCTTTTTTGTCACCTTCTAAGTAAAAACAAAAATTAATTGCATGTTCTCACCCTTCTACATGGTCCCATGCAGGGTGCCTGCCCAAAACCAGACCCAAATTGAATTCCTCCTGTACCTCTTGCCAGCCTTGTGCCAGGTGGGAAGTTTGGGGCTGATTTTTGGGGCTTAGAAAACAGACTGGAAAGGGTACCAGTGTTAGTACACTCATCTTTCCATAGAAAATGAGAGAAGAGACATACCCTGCCCTTGCCACGCATCGTCTGTGGGGAGGAATGTCGAGCTGGTGTGCCAACAGCATCTGGAAGGACTGTCCTCAGATGATTTACTCTTTGTGTTATCTGCAAACAGGAAAAGCATTTTTTTTTTAAATAAAACCCCCCAAAACCCAACCCCAAAACCTCAAAGATAATCACACATGTATAGTCACATTATTAAAACCAATTAATCATGCTTTTATCTGCTGCCTATGTCATGATGCCTGGACATTAAGTAATTTAAGCCACACATGAACCTACGCTGCTCATCACTGTGGATTTATTAATGAAGGCTGGATGAGGACACTACACGCCTAAGTTATTAAAAACAACCCACGCAGGAGAAGGTACACTAGCAATATTCAGAGATGGAAACTTCCAACGCATCTCTGTTGGGGATGTGTAGTTCCTGAGGAACAAAAGCCACGACCAGTGTATCTAGTTCCAGCTCCTACTGACTTCAGGGAGAAAGCTGCTGCTCATTCTAACAGAAATCCATAATTGCCAAATGAATTGTTCCAAGAAATAGCATAGATGAGAGCAAGCTGCTGGAGGAAAAAGAAGAGTTAAAGTTTTTCTGATGATTATTTTCAATAACTGAAGCAACCAGTAGGATTCACCTGCCTCCTTGAGTGACTCCCCTCAGCCCCTTTCTAAGGCCTGTACATCCAGTCTTTTCTTCATTTCTTTCATACACAGCAGATTTTTTTTTCTTCATATCTCTGATTTTTCCTTCCTTCCTTTCACCTAAAGGACTCCTTTGTTTATGCAGTTTTACTATTTATCAGCCTGTTTTTCTGCGGTATAAATGCAGATGTTAATAAATACTTCTCCCTGTATTTGTACATTAGGAACTGCTTCGATCCACTGATGTGGTGTTGGAAAATAGATGATAAATATGGCATGTATCATTTCAACTACCATGTCTGGCTTTAGAAGTGAATTTCAGCATTCTGGCTTACACTGCACATGCTGTTCTGTGCATGGATGTCTACCTCTATCTGTGCTTGGCTGTAGTGCCTCTTAAAGATTCAGGACCACGCTTTGCATTCATCAGCCAGATGGACCTGCAGAAAAATTTGAGTTTCTGGTCGGCAGAGAATGTATGAACCGGGAGCACTCAGAGCCAGGCAGTGAGAAGGACCAAGAGCGGCAGAGAGGCAAAGTGAAAGCCAGAAATGAGGCTCAAGATTTTGCAAAACCAGAGGATGCTCCATCCTTCTCAAGACCATGCAAGGAGAGGCTTAAGCCGAAAATCCCTCGCTATGCTGGAGAGGAAGCTGCTGGGTAGGCAGCCTCGAACAGAGCCTCTCCAACCTGGGCGTTTGCTCCCTCCCTCGGTCTGAAATTCCGTGAATTTGTTGGTCATCAGAATACAACAGAAACCTTCTGTGCAAGTAAACCTAACAGAGAAAGAATTTGCTGGGGAGGCAATATTTTTTTTTTATTTATTCCAAGATGAGACACCAGTTTGGAAAGCGCTCAATAAAACATTCTGATGTCACTGCTTAAAATACTGGTCGCATTTGATTGCAGATATGAGCAAACTCTACAAGGGAGAGTGACTAATGAAATGTGGCTCTAAGAGAAAAGACACATATGTAAGCAATGAGAGCACTTCTAAGCCAAGCATGAGGAAAGCAATAGAAGAATTCAGATAAAAGTCCAAAGAAAGACCACTCACCTAACTCCCTTGACAGCTCTGATAAAGTCCCAAAGGTCACAGGACAGGATTTTACTTCTGCAATATCCCATGTTCCTGCATTTCAAAAGCAAACAAACAGTAACCCACAATGCTATGTCACATTCACAGCTGGTGACTACAGTTTCTACCTGGCGCTCCTGATCTCTTTACAGCCCTTCCATGTTCTCTCCATCCCAAGCCTGCAGCCACTGCTGCTCCTGGAGAAGAATCAAGGGAGGAGAAATTATCTTCTACGGACAACAGAGCACAGCCCAGTTGCCATCTACACTCTCTCAGCCCCTCAAAGTGCACGTCACACCAGCAAGGCCCTTCTTCAAATTCCTCACTCATCTGAACTGATGTCCTCTTTATGCACAACTGTCAGAAGTTGTCATCATGCATCAGCTTGGAATCTGGCCTTTTGAAAGCATTAGAGTAAAAAATGGTACTAACGTCCTCCCCTCATCAACGCTGCACTTTGCTGAAAAAGGGCTCTAGCAGAGAAAGCCACTTGTGTAAGGGCAACCTAAAACCATTTTCTGTATCACCAGAGTACTAGATAACTGCTACTGAAGATGAGTCATCATGTGGCCTTATATACCAATCAATCCATCCATCAAGCTTGATTAATTAGTGAGCTTGTAATGAAAATTGAATGCTTTTGAAAATCAACCAAAAAGCAATATTAAACACTTTAATTCTTAACTCATAACTCACCAAAGCTTCACCAAGAAGTCAGGGAGAGAGATATAAAGAAAGACATAAAGGTCCAATTGCCACCTAGTTCTGATTATTGGTATTGCTCTAGAATCTACAGTATCACCCTCAATAGAAATACAACATGAGACATTGCCACAAAAATTAGACCATGATGGATATGAAAAATCATCAAATACCGGTGAGAGAGCTGATATCAGTGTCTCCTATCTTTGGCTTAATGGCCCAGCAGTCCAACCCTTCATTGCTTTAAAGGTGTCTGAGGTTTTAGAGATGTATTTTCCCACCTCCATCTTATGTTACACAGAGAATGTCCCAACAGCCCAACTGGGACCCAAAGTAGGTCTAAATGACCTTGTGGAGAACCACAAGGGGCGGATCAGCCAGGAAGCTGGGCAAACCAAGTAGGTACAGCTCAGCACTGACATCAACACACTGCTTCCCACTGTCAAATACCCAAACTGATTTAGGAATACCCTGCCTCATACTGCTTTGAAATGCACAGATGCACCCCAAAGCCAAACTCTGGCCGTATGTAAGCATCCTTGAAGGGAAAGTTTTTGGTTCCTTTGCAAAGGAACCAGACACTAAATATCTGTGGGTATTTAACATGCCCAATGGGTAGTCTGCAACACAGAAGAAATTCCTGACACAGAGACCCCTCTTGTCACATTGCAGAAAATAAATGACAGCTAGCAGGGTTCAAAGGGGGTGGGCAACACTGTGAGTGTGCAGGGTGAGTGTTGGTGGGGCAGTACTGTCCTGCACGCAGGAATTCATGAAGCCTTCCCTCTGCAATACCTGAATGCCAACACTCACCTACATTGGAGAAAACATCCTCCTCTGACAGGGAGGGCACCGATTCTTCCTGTATGGTTCCTGAAGTCTTCAGTGTGGTCCCGCACTCTGCCTTGGCAACGAGAGCACCTTTTCCACTGCCACTGATGTCCTCTGTGAGTGGCCACTCTGCTCCCTTTTCATCCCAGTCAAAGGTTGGCTCAGCCGCTGATCTACCCAGGGATGCTCTGCTGAGGTCTTCTTGAGAATAAACATTATCACAGGGTCATCATTATTTTTAATTACAAGGAAGAGTTTGTACAAGGTAAACAACAGAGCAAAGGCTGATCTAAACCCATCAGATGTAATGGCTATGTTCCAACCAAAATTATTTACAATACAATGTCAGTAAAGCAGAGCCCCTGGGATGGGAGACTGGAGCAGCAAACGTGAAGGCCATCTGAGAAGGAAGGCACCACACAGTCCAGCAATGAACCCCACTGGCGATGACGCAGCACTGCAGAGGCCATGGCATCCCTCCCTGACTGCAAGGGTGGCTCAAGGCCTCCAGAGTCCAGCTGGGGACCCAGAGCAGAGAGAAAGAGGACATCAGGACCTCCAAGGAAAAAGAAAGCAAACCTCTTGGATGTTGGTAGTTCAAGGCTGCTAGAGAAATCAATGCCAAGCATATGGATATTATAAACAACGACAATTATTTTCAACATCTTTTCCTCCTAAGAACTCCCAAAGCATGTTAGGACTCAATTTTCCTGTGACTCTGATGGAAAGGGGACCATTTCTGGTATCAACCCCACCTTCACATACCTTAACGCTGCTGCTGCTGCTGGTGCTTCCCTGACAGAAAACAGCAATCAGCACTCAGCAGGGTTACGGCTTCTCCTGGAAGCACACATTTCACTCTCCATACTAAACAGGACCACCATGATCACCTGGTTGAACCTCCTGCACAACCCAGGCTCCAGGACTGCACCAAGGACTTCTGCTGCTTCAACTAGGACTTTGCTGAGCTCCCTGGACCAGCAAAGCACTTAATGCCTGCAGGGACTAGTGTTAAACCATGCATGGTTAACCTTCTGCAGATGCAGCTGGCATCACTGATGCCAACAGACCAACTTACATGAATAAAGCTAAGTGTGGATCCATCTACTCTGTTGCAGAGCAAGTCGAGACCTCAGTACCATAAGCCCTTAGAGATGGTCATGCAGCTATTTAACTCTTGATTTATAGAATCAAAATGATAGAAAAAGTGGTCTCAAAATGTCTGTATATTTTTAGATTAAAATTTGCTTTTCACTTACTCTCCAATTTTAGTAGAGCATCTGAGAGCACTTTAAGATAGTCTTATTGCAGGCAGTGCACAAACACCCACACTCATCTGGCTGTGTCTCCCACTCCCAAACTTCCATCTTAGCTTCCAAATTACTCTAAAATAGTAAACTTACAGGTTTGTCTGTTATATTGATAATTTTATCACAGATAATTGAAACGTTTCCAAATGCCATAATTCCATGACCTGCCTTCATGTAGCAGTTATAATAAGATAATTAGTAGAAATGTGTATAGGCCTAAGTGCATGGCAGACACTTTGAAATCCCCAGAGGAAAAATGTGGAGTTAGGACAAAGCATTGTTTCATTTTATCTCATTAGAACAAGAGTATATCCTTCCCTTTTTAGCTTTTTACACTGGGCAGACCTGGATTAAAGAACCTGTTTGCAACTGAGCAAATTACACAGGTTTTTATACATCCATTATCAGAAGACATCTTCTGTCGAGTCACACAAAAATAACTAATCCACATTACACCAAACTTCTAGCAGATCTCCGACCTTCTAGCAGGTCTCAGATCTATAGACATTTGCTGTCAAAGTCCTATGGGTAATAACTATGTGTTTTAATGAAAGCCTGGAGTAAAAGGCAAGTAAGAGCTCCCAAAGCTGTCTTTTCATAAGCAAATAGCCTAAGTAAGCACAAAGATTTTATTGCTGAATGTCAAATGAAGTAAACAGAAAGATGCTGGGAAGTGAGAAGGGGTGACAAGCCCAGCCATACCAGGTGTGTAAACTCAGCCTGTACTTTTACCTTTTTGTTTCAGCCTTTCCTTCCTTAAGTGTCTTTTTTCTCGGCTGCTGATCTTGGTCTGCCAAACTCCTACAACAGAGAGCAAAGTTAATTTTTAAGCTAACAAGAAACTTCTTTTATTGCTTAGCACCAAGGTAAACAGCTATCTGAGAGTTTCTGATGCTGGCTGTAAATGTGGCACCGTGCAGCATGTTCCTGTGTGCAGCCTTTGCTGTCTCTGCAGAAACACTGTACCTAAGAAATCCCCATCACAAACGTGTCTATCATGTGTCCTGACTCCTGTAACTGTACATATTCTTCTGTCCTTTGTGTCAGCCTTATGTGACACCCCTTTCCCTCAGAGGAGATGTCACAACAGAGTGTCAACTGCCTTGTACATCTGACAGCAGTAAGAAGTTCATGAAAATCTTAACCGCCAATTGAGGCTTCAGTTTATTGGCTTTCTCTAGCCCTGGACATATCCTAAGACTTATTCAGCAATGTGGAGACCCTCTGATTTATACACACACTTTCATTCACACCAACGGGGCCATGTTCCTCCTCCGTCCCTCTTCTCCATCACCCCAGAAGACAGGGCAGGTATTGACACAAATGGTTAATAAATTAAAAAACACAGTTCATGGATTTCGCTTCTTTCTCCGAACCATCCCCAAATAATGTGTGAAACAGTTCAGCTGGCTCATATGTTCAAAAAAATTAAATATCCATTTGAAGAAAACCTCTGCTGTTTGCCCTTCTCCTGCAGCAGCCTTGCCGGCTCTCTGCTCGTCAGACAAGGGCCCACAGGAGGACAGCCGTCCAACAGCAGCGAAGGCTTCCTTGTTCTCAGCACCACACTAATCACATTATAATCTTTTAAGACCAGAAAAGCTTAGAATTTGTTGTTTTCAATATGACATTGGTGGGGGGAGGCGGAGAGGGGCTCATGGGATGCGATGGATTTTCCAATGAAATTCTAGCTGGCCAAGACTTGCTAGCCTCTGCCAGGTTTCTCTGCAGACTTGCTTGTAACCAAAAGATCTTGGCTGTGTTCAGGGGTGTGCTATAAATTGGCTGTATGTTACCCCACTGCATTTACCAGCCTCAACCATGGGCACAAGTACACACTGCCTGGGAAGACCATGGCTTGAGCTGCGCATCAGCGTCGCCAAGGCCACAGGGTGAGAGTAAGAACATGAAGACAGGACCCTGGTACCCAGTGGACCTCTGGCCTCTTCAGACATCCTTCCTCATCTGCAGATTTGCCATCCCTGTGAATGCAGTAAGGAGCTGAGAAGTGTGGCAGGAAAGCACACGGCCCCTGTCTCTGTCATTACACATAGTAAGGAGCAGATAACAGAAGAAACTCTCAAGCTGGCAATTTTTCCTAATAACACAGAGCAGTAGAGAAGATCTCCCTTTCATACCATGTTATATATATATTTCATACCATGCTATCTTTTGGCAATATAAAACAGGTAACAGAAAAACAGATTTTTTGTTACCTTCCTCCTCCTGCAGTTTGTCTTTTTCTACAGACAGGTCTTTTGGCACCTCCTTGCCTGAGCACTGGGCTTTCCTCTTCTTCTTGGGCTACAGCATGCAAGAGATACACGGCAGAAAGATAAAACAGGTATTTGTTACATGTCATCATAAATAAAAAAAGAGTCAGGGCAAAAGATTTGAAACAGAGACCACACAGTAGTACTCGGAGAGGGCAGTAGGTCTCAGGAGTCTTTAAATGGGTGGAAAAGTCTTCCTGAGGAGATTTTACTGCAAACTCCAAACCAATGAATGCTATATCTTTCAGCCTACAAATTTGACTTATCTACTAGGCTAGAAAGCTCACATTTTAATTCAGGCACCTGCTATACAGTAAGATTTTCACTCATCATTCCTAAGTCTTAATTTTCTTCCAATAAAGGAGGAAAACCTGAAATTATTTACCCTTTTTAAAATCAGCAATGCTAAAATCAAGAGTTAGAACTTGACCAAAAAGCCCCATGAAACAGCCTGTTGTTAATGAAGGTCTCTGTAGTTTACACTAATGTGAAAGGGCACAGCAGTGACCAAAGCCATTTTCATATGGTTTGATGAAACAGTAGAGCTAACCTTAAGCCTTCAATTTGGAACGTTCTAGTTTTAACACAGAGGTTCTTGACTTTTCCAAAGCAGGATACCCCTGCCTGGAACACACTTCCCTGCCCAGAACACACTTCCCTGCCCAGGCTGGGGGGCTGCTCCTCATTTGGAAGTGTCTGTAAAGCACAGACAACTTTACTCCACACCAGTACCAGTGCTCAAAGACCAAGAGAAAACTCTTACCCAAACCCAAGGAAATGCCCCGTGTCAGAGCTGGAAGTGAAATACAGGAGATTCCAGCTCCCACTTCTGGGCTTCACTGTGGTAGCAGTGACAAGCACCACTGTGTGACTGTGCCAGGGAGTTACTCAGTCTTATGTTCTTAAGTCATCTCTTAAGTGCTCCAACAAACAGGATCCACAAATTATCTTCAAAAAGGACTATCAAATAAGGAACATTCTTAAAAGAAGTGTGTCTTGAAAAAAAAAAAATAATAATAGCAAACTCTAAAACTCTTACTGGTACCTTGAGGAGCTTTTTCTCTCTGATGTTGGCTGGTGTTATAAGCTGGCCATTCACTGGAACCTAGGAGATGGACAGTAAAAAATGCATATGGAATATATGTGTGTCTGTGCATATGTAAATATATATATATATATGCATAGAATTATTTTGATACATTCTTAAAATACATATGATAGGCTAAAAGACACAACTAAATATCACCCAGTATAAATCTGGGCTAGATTTTACAACCTTGTTCCAATTTGAGTTAATTTATTCCATGTTAATTAGGGCTAGCTAAGCATTTATGAATGTAAATCCAGAAACTCCAAATAGATTTATTCCAAAGCACACATATTTGTGGTTTATCCTAAGATTTGTCTAGGATCAAAGCTGTTTTTCAAATAGGGTAAGCCTGTCTTAAAAAAGCAGCAGAGACAGGAGAAGGCTTATTTTAATTCTTGTTTACTGGTTGGACTTTATGTTCCCCCTCAAGTGTATCTGACCAACAAAAAGAACAGCTTTCATCCTACTGAGATCCTGTAAAGTAAACCATGAAAGTTTAAGGACTTTTCAAATTACAGTTTGATTAATGTCTCAGCTGTCTCAAAATGCACTGGCAATGGCCAACCTCCAGCTGCAGGGGTGGGAGAGTGTAAATCTGCAGCTGGGACAGCAGGGGCTGGGACAGCAAGGGACACACCACACGCTACACGGAGGCAGCAGCATCCCAAAAGAAGGCAGATCCATCTTCCGCAGGTGCCTCTGTGTCCCCCTGACACTCACAGGACCATGTTGCTGAATGTACAGCACCCCTCTCCCTTGCCCAGGTTGCCCTCCTTGTGCAACACAACCCCCTCACCCAACGCTGCCCAGGTTTCCTTCAGTCCCATTACACCTTGAACCCAAAGCTCACAGCAGGGAGCCCGACCCAGGCTGTCACCATCCTCCCTGATCCATCCTCCACCTCTGCCTGGAGCGAGGGGTGACAGCAAGCTAGGATGATGCCTGGCAGGAGCAGGCAGCCCTGCAGGGAGCAAAAACCCCGGCTGCAGCCCAGAACTGTCCCCTCAGCATCAGGAGACAGCAGGCAGCCTCGCACAAGCTTGTGAAGATGGGGCTTCAGGGGCCCACAAGGGATGCTATCCACCCTCCACTCCTCCTCCTCACCACCCTCAACAAGTCATTTCTGACCCCAGAGACACCATAGATGACCTTTGGAGGTCCCTTCCAGCCTGGACCATTCTATGATTCTATGGCAGTCAAAGCGCACACACGCTGGAAGGTGATGCAGCTGCAGAGGAGCAGTACCCGCTCTGCACCATCACAGATGCCATTGCAGGGCTGAGGAGCAGCGTGTGCAATTAATGAAGAAGAGAGACAGAAATCAGCACACTCCACAAAACACTGTGACAAATTAGGAAAGCTAAAATCAGGGGGCGGTAATTTAGAAAAAAGGCTTATTGGGTGGCTGCATCCCTTTGGGCAGTGGGGACACGACCCCACAAGTGAAAAGCAAAGACTCAGAGCCACCTTGCGATGGGCAAGATTACAGCTCCCACAGGGGGACTTAAGGAAACTATTTTCCACAGAGCAACAAGTCTTTTGTGTTCTCCCAAAGGCACTCCAAGATATTGGCAGGACGTGAAGCAGCTTATTCCAAGAGAGCAACCAGAGTTATTTCTTAGACATCAAAAAAAAAAAAAAAAGTCTCTGCTGAGGTTTGCAATTATTAGTTACCAGCAAATAAAATCCTGTGGGTCATTGCTCTTGCCTGTCCTCAGGAAAGCAAGCAGAGCTGCAGTCCTTCAATCTGTTAATGCTTAGTTCTTTGGTATTTTAAAGACATTTTAGAGCTAGAGCATTTTAGAGCATTTTTTCACAAGACTCAGTAAGGTCTGATTTGATGTGCATGTTAAAGACAGCTCTACAGGCATCTGGACACTGGCAAATGCTTTGCCTGTGGAGGCGCTTGCTTGGAAACGCAGACCAGTTACAAACTGGTGGTGCATGGATCCAGCAGACTGGTGTTCAACCAAGCCCCCACCATTATTCTGAGGAGGAGCCCCAGAATTGTCGACTTTGCATCATACCACTCTCTGAACACACAAACACCACCAACTCTGGGTCTTGCAGCAAAATACCACAGAAACAGAAGCCAAAATACCTGCCTAATTACATCAGTAATTCCACCAGCTTCAAATTATAAACTTAGACCAAGTGGTCCACATTCCTTTGTCTCCCTTGGCTGTCATTTGGTATGTTTACAACTATATAATTTACAACTATATTCTCCTGAAGGTTCAGTAGCAAAATAATGACTTCTGTGTTAAAATCCAGCAACGTTTTGTAATAGTTAACAACTTTGGTTTTTCCCACAGGCAATCATCCTTCTTCTGAGACTTTCAGGTTCATTTACCAGAGACACTCCATAAACCCCACCACAAAACAGACCGTTTTCCATATCCTGCTCTGCTCAAGAGAAAAAATCCCACTGTGCCTGCAGCAGGGAGGGAAGCAACCTCTCACGTAGGACAGGAGACAGAAAATACAAAATCAGAGGAGTTTTGGTGAAAATTTGAACCACTTAGATTGGGAAGATCTTGAGCTTACATGAGTCTGTCTTTCTCAGCATATGTTTCTGTCCAATTAAATGTGTGAACATTTAATTGTGGTCTTAGTGAACAATTCCTAGGCAATATAAAATGGGGGTGGAGGTGGTTTTTCACTATATGACACACAACTTCAGGAAAACTGAATTTTACTGCATGATACAAAGGGATAGCTGGGGAAAGCCACATAACAAGTAAATGCAATATTCCTTTTAATCTCAACGGAGCCTGGTGATCTCCTGGTTTTCATCCTAAAATCTTCAACGTTTTCTAAAGGCATTGCAAATGAGCCTCCCAAATCAAGGCACTTTAAGCAAGACTGCCACCATCAGCAACAGAAAGAGAAGCAGCAACTCAGGAAATGAGGAGGAGGATGCTTTTTTGCTGACTTTCAGACACATGCAGAGGATAAGAGACATCCCACCTCCTGTTGGTCTCTCTTTACATGAAGATGCTTCTGCAAGCGTGCAGGACTACATGCAGAGAGATGACAAGGGGTGTCAAGATTAAGGACATGGCAACCGCCTTCCTCCCCCAGGCTGCCATAAGGGAGCACAGCCCGAGGAGGAACACAGCCCTCACCAGGGCAGGGAAAACTGCAGAGGGAAAAATATCGAGTGCAACAGAGAATTAGGGAAGATGGAAACCATATTGGCTCTGACAGACTGATCTCAGCTGGGGCAGGATCATGTTCCTGGACCTTCTCTTCATATAAATGAAGAGCAAGCAAGAGGCTGGAAAAATTGCAGCACTTTGTTTTAATGCTTTACCAATCTGTCTGCTGTATACTTTTACCAGAGGAGCACATTTCCTACTTAAATGATATTTCATCTGCTAGGTAAACAACCCTCTCTCTCTCCATCACTAAGAGGTTAAAAATGTACTGTTGAGAGTCATTTACTACATCCCAGGGGTCTTCATGCTGACTGTTCTGCTATTGAGCCCTAAATACCCACCTGTGACTCCTGAACCTTGCTGCATCCTTCCTAGAGAGCAGCTGAGTGCAAGAAAGACACTAAATCTGACCCCTGACTGATCACCAAATAGCTCACCACTCAGGTGATGCTCTTCTTTTAAACCTGAAGTATCTGTTGCTTCTCCACCATCCTTCAGTAACAGCAGCAACTCCCTTCCGTTCATCACCAAGTAGAGTTCAACTTCCTTTCGGTGGAAAGGTATTATTCTAGCCTGACCTTTTGTATTAAATCCTGCCTTTATCCAGCCCCTTTTCAGGCAATAAGCCAGCTGAGGAACCCCACCCCACCCTATTCTTCCCTTTTGGGGCCTTTAGGATAAGGGATTAGTTATGCCTCTTTATCATGCAGTTTGGCCATTCTGAAAAAGAAAAAGGAATTTTTATTGTTTTTATTGCATTTAACCTAATGGACTCATTAAAGAGAAATGAATTTTGTCAGGGTAATTTTTTTCTTAATGAAAAATGTAGTTTTGTACAGGGAGAACACATCTAAGCCCACTGCATTAAGTGACTGTATAAAGTCATCACTGCAATTCCAAATACATTAAATATATGCAGAGAAAAAGAATCTAGACTTTTAGTAGAATCAGACTTAGCATATTAATTTCTACTCCCATTCTGTGGAACAATAGAAAGATTATTTTTAGTTCATGGACATTTGGTTTATTGTGACCCAGTGGAACAGGATTTCCCCCCTACCTCCTGCTTTTTTTCCCTTTTATACAACCTAATGTTATATTTCTGATGATTGCTCTGAAACCTTTGTGCTCTTGAGCTAGTATTTAATTTATTTTACACTGTTAATATAGTTCTACATAAAGTCACAAAGAAAGAAGGCAAAGTGATAGGTCTTCAGATGTTAAAAAATACTTGGTTTAATTGTTAATATATAATTATTCAAAGCCATAAAATTGTAACCCTAGACACATATCTTTATGCATTTCAATGGTTTCATAAGACTAGTCATTTTTACAAAACTAAACACCTTAGTAAGTGTCTATCAGGCCAGGAAGTCTGCTTTCAAATCTCAGCGTCTCCAACTGGTTACAGAATTAATTAAAAATTATGTGAACATTAGCTTCAGGTTCACTAACTGCCCTTTGTCGCACTTGGAGAAGGTGCTTAAAATTGCCTTCCTTAAGAAAGCATGCAAAGGTTTCCCCAGCAGAGGGATACAAGGACAAAATAAACTCAGCATATGAAACCCAAGGGGAGCTATTATATGCTTCACACACTGGAAATCAGAGAATTCATTTAGGAACATGAATAAAGATTCAGAAAATTGTTTTCAGCTACCACTTTCAGAAAACTTGAATTAAGTGGGTTGGACACTGGAAATGAAAGGAAGGAAAACTACCCCATTCTGGCAGGGGGTCTGTGAACGCAAAACCATTTCCAGATTTAAGAAAGACTTCAATTAAATTGTTTCCTAGTGCTCATTTCCAGTGCAAAAACTAAATTTTTTTTTCACCTTATGTTACACCACAAGATAAATGTGGTGGATTTACTTAGGCCAAAAGGCAACACTGGAACAGCAAAAGTGACACCAGCATGCACTAAATTAAAAAAAAAAAGAAAAATAAAAAAAAAAGGATGTGGGGGTTGAGTGGGAAGGAAAGAATAAAAAGAAAATGACTTTCCAACCAGAGCACTAAAAAACCTCCTGTAAACACGTTGTGTCACTGCTGAGCAAGGTATTGCTGTACTCTTCAGCTTTCTCAGTAGACCTTGAATGAGCTCAAAAGTGAGCAGGATGTCTTCATCTCTGCCAGCATCCTCTGGAAGATCTGGGTTTGGCTCCCTGCGCCATGCACTATGAGTCGGATGTTTGCAGTACTGCTCGCAGCCCACTCTTTGCTCTCTGAAGCTGGGTTCTTTCTCTCTCTCTCTCTCTCTTCCCTGTGCACAGAAGCACAGGCTCAGGCACAGGGTGAGCAAACCAGAGCTTGGCTGGGGCCAGCCAGCAGCTTGTGTTGCTCCATCAGCAGACAATGAGCAATCTGCGTGACAAACGCGCCGGGAAATAAAGCAGCACACTGAGTTTCATTAATTCCAAATCAGATTTTCATAAATGGAAGCAGACATCCTGGCCAGTCTGGCTTTGCCACATGGTCCTGTGCCTGTGGTGATGGATCTCAGACTTGGGAGACTTATTTCCCAAACCAATGGGACCCAGGTGAATGGGAAAGGACAAGTCTGCACTGGTCCCAGGAGAAAGGATGGGGTTTAGGCACAGCACCAGAGAGACAGGAAGGCACCAGCTTCAAAGAAAATTACCCATTCGGTCCTAATAACTAGAGAAAGGATAACACAATGGCAATTTCCACTAAGGTGACAATGGGAAGCCACAAAACCATATTGTGTTCCTTAACAAAGGAAACCGAGAGGCCCTTTGTGTCTGGCAGAAGAACACAAAGGCACTCCTTTGGGCCATGTCTCCTCACAATGCTACACACACATCTGCAAAGCTGGGGCGGGGGGAAAGAGAGTGAGATCCTCGTTTGTGACCAATATTGTAAAAATTAATCACTTTATTAGTAATACCTATTATTGATATGCATTAATAAAAAGTTTTCCCTGACAAAATCACTTCAGACAAATGTGTTCCCAGTAGGAAAGAAGAGTCTGTTGGAAGAGAAAATTACATGGGAAACACACGCAATGAAAAGACAGAATTATACAGGAAATAAGCACTAGGAATATATGAAATTTTTCCTTTCATTTAAGGCCCCTGGCAGAGGAAAAGAGGTGGTGCTCCCGTCAAATGGAAGCTCCAAGAACCTCATGGAAAAGGATCTGGGCCATCAGCACAGCAAACCTGTTCCTCTGCAGATATTCCCAGGGCTGAAGGTGCCCCTTGGAATCCCTTGAGCACCCACAGGTCACAAATGCAGGCTGTTGGCAGGAAGTGGGAGCCAGAACTACAGTCGTAGCCATTCATGTCCGAAGGCAATTCCAAGAGAAGAATTGGAGCAGCATCCCTGAGATGCTGCTGCCTACGTTACACATTCCCACGCTGGTCGGCCTTCCCAGGTCACACATGAAGCCACGTAGAGCAGCCATTGATACGGGGAGCTGGTGGGTACCTGCCTCTGCTCAGCTGCTCAGAGGAGACAGAAGAGTTTCCCCAGCACGAGCTGATTAAAACCACTGCTGCAAGGAGGGATGAAGAAATCATTGTCCTGGGATTTGCTATTCTAATTAATTAGAGCAACATTACAAGGGATCAAGGCTCCATTTTAAGGACGCAATTACCAAACTCCAACACCTTCCAGGATACTCATGAAATCGATTCTCATCCAAGACAGCTGTATGAAAATAATCATGCAACTGTCTTGCCTTGGCATGAAGAATATCGTATAACCTGAAAAGGTAGGAGGAGAGGCCTATCTGCACCTCTCTGGTGATGGGGGGACTGGTCTTTAGTTCTGGTGTTGTTAAGCCACCCCTGCAAGAGGCAAAAAGTTATCTCCAGTTCTTTTGGGATGTTATCAAGGAATATATATTTTTATAAATTGCCTAAGGAAGATGATACCACTGCATTTGTGCAAAAAAGCTCTTCTTTTTAACTGACCAATTTGCAGAACAACCCCAAAACTCTCAATAAACACAAACCACAAACCTCAACATCAATCTTGTTGGCTTCCAGCCTTGCTAGCAATTTCCTAAAAAACTCTTTATTAGGGAATAGGCTATACCGAAAAAGACTAAGCACCCTCCAGCATCATTTCTAGACATTTTTTGATGTGTGCGTGACAACAGCCAGAATGTAACTTGTTATGTGTGACACATAATGAGATCACATTCAAAATGTCTTTACGTGATTGTGTTCAGGCCATGCATCCATTTGAAGGAAGTTGGGTCAACGCTCTTACTTCACGTGGGCTGTGAAAGCAATCCAGACTGGGTCTTACAGTGCACAGCCTGCTCCGAGACCAGTAATTGCTCCATCCTGTTACTCTGCTATATGCAGAGTTAATAAGCAGAGAGATGAAAGGCTTGAAAGCTGCCTGCCAGCAGTGCTGATGTTGGGAAAGACTAGTATGGTCATGTACCCTTGCATTTCAATGTCTTGAACCCAGGATGGGTTTGGAGGGAGATGGCTGGGAGGGCTGAGATGTGGCTGGGATGGAGCCCAGGGCACGCTGCACCCTCCAGCAATGCCACCCTGGGCAGGCACTGGCTGTCTGTGGCCCCGGGGGATAGGGGCATGCAGAAGAAAGCAGATCAGTCCTACATCAGAGGAACTGCAGTTCTGCAAGGGCAGATTCCCTGAGAAGGCATTCTCCCAGCCCACCCATGGGGCAGCGGGTGGGAATCACCAGCAAACACACATTCCCAAACTGAAAAAAAAAACCCCCAACAAATAAAAATTTAAAAATTAACCACCTATTTTCTTTTAATTACGATCTTGACTTATCCACCACTCCAGGATATGCAGATGTTTGGCTGCTGGGATGTATCAACACACCTGAGCACTGGAGGCGATTCTTCTCTTGGCTTCATACCTCGTCAGGCAGCAGAGAGGGGCTCCCAGCCCATAATACCTGCGCACCCCAGCTTATGGCATTGGCCATGTCTATGGACGGAAGCCTTTGTTATTAAGAATTTCTCCAATGCTGCCTCAGTAGAGATTTTCGTATGCAAATCTTGGCATATTAAAGGTGTTCTGCTGTTCTGGCATCTTTGCACCAGCCAAGTGCCAAAGCAGCATGCGGTGCTTTACACTTACATAAGGAGATAAAGTTTTTTGCCTTAAGGATATGATGTTCCAAAGACAGAGATATAACATGATGGGAAATGACAAGGAGCAGTGGAGATGACAAGGAGCAGGGGGGGGGTAGGGAAAAGAAAACAAAAGGAAGAGATAGAGAAGAGAGAAGGGGCAGGGCACTGCCATGGGGGGAGAAGCCTGATTTTTTCATTTCGGCATGCAAGATGTTTTCCCTGGGTTATATCTCTTTAGGATCTTTGAAGTTATTTTTCTTGATCATCCTCTTCTCATCCATATTTTGCCTCCTCTGCACTCACAGAATAACCGCTGGGTCTCATGTAGAGGATCAAGCTACTCTGTGCAAGAGCAACTGCTAAAGTCCAGCCCCTAATGAGCAGGAATCGGCTCAGTGCAGCAAAAGATGAGATTAATGGTAGAATCTCCAGATGACTGTAAACAAATTTATCTCTTTCAGTTTATCTCTTCCTCCTCTTCTTTGGTTTCTGTTCTCCAGGCCTCCAGCATCTCTGGCCAGAAAATATCTGTTCGAATCAATGTCTTCAGCTTCAACTAATAACCCTGCCACCCCTCCAGCACCAGCCTGTCGCTGTGCCCACCCCCTTCTCTCTCCAGTAACTGGTGGCTCTGCAAAATTTTGATTCATTCTGCAGCCAAGTCATCTAGTATCAACGATAATAAAGCTATAATAAAATTGTTACTGAAATCCTTCTTCATCCCTTGTCACGGGCAGTTCTGTTCAGATTGCTTTTCTGATTTCACTGCCCTTTACTAATTTGTGATACCTGTGCAGTCAGGCCGAGTGCTGCTCTCACTGATGAATGACAAAATAGCCTAGAATGGAATAGCCTAATAAAATATAATACTACTAAAAGTTAAAACTTCCATGATAAAACAAGAAAAACCCTGAAAAATAGTGTTATGATGGAAAGCCTGATACAACTGTATTCATGAAGAACAAACCCCCTTATTTTATAGCTCTCTTAAAAAAAAAACAAACCTGCAAATTCATTTCATTTGTCTTTCTCAGATGTGAGATCCAGGAGATAATAGTAACAGCAAAAATATTCAGAAATGCTTGACGTATTCATTTTAAGTACATACTGACTTAGGTTCAGAGTGTTCTCCTGGAAGCTTTACTTTCCGTGTTGCAATACCTTGGTGGAATTGTTTTCTGTAATTTATGCTGAGGTTTGCTGTATAGGCAGTTTAGAGGGAGTCGAAGAGATGCAACCATGACAATGTCATCGAGAAACTTCATCACGTTGCATCACATCAGCCCCACAACTCGTATTCAACGAGGTGGCCACGGCCATCGGCTCACAGCTGCTGTCACTGTTATTAACGCAGTAATAACAAAGCTTTCGTTCAGAGTAAATATACATTATTAGCACGTTGTATTAACACCACAGCAGATAAATTATATTTGGGTCATCTTTCTTAGTGCGATGGACATTATTAACTGGAGTTCTCATAATTCCCTGCAAAGGGGATCAAGCCCATACGGCCAGCACCAGCCATCCCAGGCCAGGAGCTCTACCAGCCTGCTGCCTTGGGCTGGCAGCTCGGTGCCACCGCGGGGACCCCAGAGCCCCCAGGACCCCTCAGCCACCCGAGGGGCGGTGTGGGAGGTGGCATCCCCAGGCAGACGTGCGGGATGGGATGGCGGTACCTCGGCAGGGGCTGCGGGAGGAAAAGATGCCAGGGAGGAAAGGGGGAAGGATGCTGGTCCCGGGGGAGCCAGCCTCGCCCCCCCCCCGCCGCCCTTACCTGCGCCGGGCGCCTTTGTTCCTCCGGCCGCCGCGTCGGCAGCGCCCCGGTCCCCGCGGGGGCATCCTCCTCCTCCTCCTCCTCCTCTTCCTCCTCCTCCTGCGCCTCCCCGGCGGCCCGGCGGGGATCCGGGGGAGCCCGACCGCGTCTCAGCCCCCGCAGCACCAGCAGAGCTGCGGCCCCCAGCACCAGGGCCGGCCAGAGCAGGGCCAGCAGCCGCCCCGGCACCCCCGGCACCAGCTCCCCCGCTCCCAGCGCCAGCCGCACCGCCGGGCCCAGCATGGCCGCCCCCGGGGCCGCCGCCGCTGCTTTGTGTGTCCCCCCCTCCGGGCGGGGAGGATGCTCCGCTCCGGAAAGTTGGTGGCGGAGCCGCGGCGGTACCGCAGCCGGAGCCCTGCCGGGCCGGGGGGGGACCGGCTGGTGGAGGATGGCGGAGGATGGCGGGGGGTGTGTGTGTGTGTGTGTGGGGAGGGGGGGGTTAAAGGGGGGTGCGGACACGTCGATGCTTACGGGAGGCTCGGTGGGTTTGGCCGTGAGGGCGGTTGCGCGGTGCGGGGAAGGGGTGGGGGGACACCCCGGAGTGATGTCGGGGGTGGAGGAAGGAGTTAATCATAGAATCAATCATAGACTGGTTCGAGTTGGAAGGGACATTAAAGATCATCGGGTTCCAACTCACCCCCCCCCCCCCCCCCCCCCCCCCCCCCCCCNNTCACCACCCTCACAGTAAAGAATTTCTTCCTAATATCTCATCTAAATCTCCCCTTTTCCAATTTAAAACCATTAGCCCTTCTCCTGTCACTACAATGAGTGAGCGAGTCTTCAATCTTCCTCAACTTCCTGAAAGGAGGGTGTAGAGAGGTGGGGGTCGGTCTCTTCTCCCAAGTCACAGGCAATAAGACAAGAGAAAACAGCTTCAAGTTGTGTCAGGGGAGGTTCAGGTTGGATATTAGGAAAAATTTCTTCACTGCAAGGGTTGTCAGGCATTGGAATGGGCTGCCCAGGGAGGTGGTTGAGGCACCATCCCTGGACGAATTGACATGGTGCTTGGGGGTATGGTTTAGTGCTGGTGTGTGTGGGTTTTTTTGTTTTGTTGTGTTGTGCTTTGTTTTTTATGGTTGGACTAGATGATCTTAAAGATGTTTTCCAACCTAGGCCACTCTGTGATTCTGTGATTCTGAGTCTGTTCTGTGGCAGGATGGAAGTGGGGAATGAGAGGTGGACGCGTGTGGTTGGGAGCAGCAAAGCTGCAGGCACTGTTGTTAGTTGGAGAGGAGCAGATGTGGGGGATACACGTGGGGGGGCTGGTGGGTACACAGGGGCATTCACAAGTGATGCATTTTGTTTTGTGCAGTTCCCCAGTCTAGGGAGTTTTCAGCACTGTCCTTCTTGTTCTCAGGCACCATTACAAATATGTCGTGACCCAACATCCCTGTGAGGGTTGGAAGATCGACCTGTGGAACGCAGTGTGTGATGTGATGCCTTCTCCTGTGGTGCTGATCCTCAGGGAAATAACTGTCACCACTAGGAGAAGGCTGAGCAGAGTGCCTCCAACCACCAGCCTCTTCCATTTGCCGGATGGAAAATTCTCCACCCACCTGATGCATAAGTGCAGGTGATGGTCTCAGAAAGCCTTTTTTTTAAAAAGTTGTAGAGATGCTTTTACGTTGTATTTTATGTTGGCCAATCTAGAGGGACAACCTCTGAGAAAAAAAAAGCAGCAGATAGTGATGAAGGGAAGGAACGAACCCCCTAATTCTGAAGTGTGTCACAGCGTGGCCGTGTCTTGCAGCTGGCACAAGCTCGGTGGGACTCACCAGGGGTAGGGAGCATAACTACGAAGAAGATAGTAAGTAAAGGTTATTTAAATAGAACACCATAAAAAGTCATGTTTGTAGTAAATCCAGCACAGAGAAGGGGTTGGTAAGGGAATGGGTTTGTCTGTCTTGCTTTATTTCACTCCCAGTGGGGACTGCTCTCTCCTGAGTACAGATCTGATCTCGAAACCAAACGCATACCTGTGCAAGAGACAGCGATGGGAAGGCTCATTATCCATCCTTCTGCTGGATTGTCAACTCTTCAGGCACAAAAGATTTATTATTCCCATGTCCTGGGCATAATTCCAATTCATCCCAAACAGGTCTAGCTTTTGAAGCACAAAAAGTAGCACTCTGGAAATTTCCAGACAAAATACAGGAAGATTTCTGATAAAGTGATGTGCTGAATGGCTTTTCGGGGAGAAGAAGGGTTTTGGAGGGAGAGAGGGAGAAGTACCTAGCTGGGGGGCTAAGTGGATAACTGAGCAGTCATGTGCAAATGTCAGAGGCAGGGGGGCTTCCCCTGAAGTTAAAAAGATGGCAGTTATGTGATTAGTTTTATGACATTTTAATTTGATACTTATCATTGGCTTTGTTCCCTGCCTTGATTTCTCTGTTCATAAAATGAAGATACACCTCTCCAGGTCAGAGCTGTTAAAAAGCATACAATCTATACCTCCAATCATAAATACATATCGCTACTTTCAGCTCATCTAAATTAGTTTGCTTTTCCTTTTCCCAGGGAAACATAAGCTAAAAGATATTTCAGGACTCAGCATTGCTTTATTGACTTTGAGATTATTGCTTTGCACCATTCCTTTCTATTTCTTTTCTTTTTTTCTTTTTTTTCTCCACAAATAATGGCATTTGCTGTGGTTGGTCTGTAAAAGCATTTATTTTCAAAGATAAGCATCACCATAGTAGATGTTTTTCTAATATTAGTACAGGCTTATTTAACAGCATCTCACTTACAGTATTGGTCTATGAAAATGGCACAAATTGTCATGTTGTCACCTTATATGGAAAGCCTGAAACTGTATTGCAAGCCTGAGAAGATATTCTTCTATTTATGTGTGACATCAACTAATTGCAAATGTGGGATGGGGAGTTGTTTTCCAGTCAGATGCAGAAAGTCCCATAATCAGGAGCTGGAACCATCTGTTTGTTGCAGATCAAAACGTAGACAACGTGCAGTGACAAAATAGTGCAGTCGCTGAGGCCTGAGGGGCCCGCGGGGTCAGTCAGTCGAGGTGCTGAAGTGAGGAAGGTAGGCTGGGGAAAAATCCCGTCTGACCAATGTTTAAATGTTTCATGGAAACAGTTTGATTTTAACAAAACCAAGTCGCGATTGGAAAAAAAAAGAAATATGCAAAAGCCTTTTTATTTGGGTCCAAATGTCATGCTAAAAACAAAGCGGGGTTTTCATGCTAAAAGCAAAGCATAAACTTTTATTGCAATTTTCTAGTTTCTATTGAATTGTGGAAATAAAATGACATTTCCTGAAAAGAAAGGGAACAAAAGAATTGTTTTATTAGCATTTCACAAAAATTATAAGATCGTGATCGTATTAGCAGCAGACTTCAGGAATCCCCCACAGAAGCTAAGAGTGGTACCTTACCCTGATGCTGAATATCTGTAGCCTTGCTCATGTTCATGCTCGTGAATTTGGGGTAAATACATGGAAAACAACGGGGTTTTGCATCGGTTTAAGTGACACAGAGCAGCTTTCCTCTCAGTAGCCAGTTTCTGAGTTGTTTCTGGCACAGGATGTTCGGAAGCAGCCGAGATCAAAGCGCAGGTCTCCGTTGCAGGCATCGGTGGGTAATGAAATGCAGAGCGAGGGGGTGTCCCCCAGGGGGGGCCCGCTCCCGGCTGCGACCCTCGTGCTCTGCTGTAATGAAGCTAATGTACAGGCTGAGACCATCTCACAGCCCACAGCCTATTTACAGGCTCCAAGGGATGTTTGCATCAAATCCCGAGGTTCACCTGCTGATGTGCAGGAGATTTATTCATAAGTTATTTGTGTAATTCACAAACTTTTCCTGTTTTTTCTTCTATCCGAAGCCCTGGTGCGCTAGTGACTTTCCATGGCCACATGTGAAGCTGATGAACTATGGAGCTTTTTTAGCTTATAGGAGAGAAACTGAGGCACGTGCTGACTGCTCATCTGGCAAAAGCGTGTCGATAACCAGTAATGAGAGAGGAGTGCTCTGTCTGTTCACACTATTCAGCATGGCTGCCCACGTGGCCAGGTATTTGCCATTAAATAAGATGGTTAATTCCTTGACAAGTTGCTATCTGGCCTATCAGTCCAGCGTTTCCTTTTGGCATCTGTGGCTGCTTTGAGGAATGCAGCTTTATAGATTTTTACTAATTATCTAATAGCTTTTCAATCTCTTGTTTCAGTGCATGGAACTGGTGTTAATTAGTTGCAGATCTTCAGCATACCATTCTTAACTGATTCCCCTAGTAAATATGTTTAACACTTGCCTTGGTTTCCTGTACATGATTCATTCGGTTGGTAAGTGATCCATCTTTGTTTGCTGTCAAAGTCTTTGAGTTGGAAGAGGATTTTAGTCATGTTACTTGGCTTTTCTGAATAGGGAGAAGAAATGGAGTCAAATAAGCACGTGATGGTAATGCAGTCAACGAAGGACCATGGCCTGGGTTTCTTCCACCAATAAAAAGTTGTGCAAGCTTCAATTTCCCTTTCATTTTCCTAAAGGACATGCTGGAGACATCTATTCAGCCAAAGAAGTGAAATTAAAACAAAGAAACGAGAACATCTTGAAAGGGGGAAAGAAGGCACTTTCCCAGCTTATGCGTTAATTAAGACCAGTCAAAGCAAACGGCTTCAAAAGGAAGGAGGAAGCCAGCAGTAAGCACGGCTGCAACTGGTTTTATTGGGCTCTAGCAATGGCACGCACGCTAGACGGAGTCATAGCAGCCACTAATGCAACCGTGCCAGTTCAAAGGCTACGGCCAACAAGTTGGCAAAACTGAAGTTACTGAACTGTAAAATTGTTTCACGAGCAGATTTGTCAGCAGCAGTAGGGGACAAAGGAACTTGTTCAGCAGAACATGATCATCTTGAGAACTATAAACACTGCTGGTTTAATGATAAAATCAAAGGCCTTGAGAGCAAAGCAGGCATAAATATATGCATGGTTGGCTTTCCTGAAGGCAAAGAGGTTTGCATCCCTGTCAAACAATTCAGAAAGAAGCTGTTAAGTGCCCCAGGTGGCTCTTGCACCCTTAGCTCCTGCTGTTCCCCTGGATGGAAGCCTGCCCAGAGCGGCATGAATATACAGCAGCACTGGAAGGTTTTCTGCACAGCCCATCAGCAGCGGACATTTGGGAATCTGGCAGGTGAATTTATACCCTTCCCCTCCACAAAAAAGCTAAGTGCAACCTACAACATCCCATTACAAATATTTTATACAATTAAAAAAAAAAAAAAAGATTTGTCTAACAGCAGAAGACAGAGACATTATTATGCTTTTTACATCCATGTTTCTTCTCAGTGCTGTTCAACCTGTGTCTCTGATCCAACTGTCTGGGAAAACAGCTGGTAATTTTCTATTTCTTTTGACCAACCGTTCAAACTTTCACTTTATGGGCTGCCTTGGTCCCTTCATCAGAGATCAGCAGCATGTGTGCATCTTTTCAAGACAACGATAACTACAAGGGAGTCTCCTATAATCAAAATAAGTGTCTGTCCTCGCTGTATTCCAAAACTGGCACAAGACACAGTGAACACAGACTAAATTAGTGATGACACACAGTTTATTGCTATCAAAAACAACATTCAGAGAGATGGAGCTAAGACACTGGAGGGAAGCAATCATCACCCTCAGGGAGGCTTTAGTGTCAAAGCTGCATGAATATGTACCCACTGATGAAAGCGTGGCTCACGCTGCAGTGTTCAGACAATGTCACAGTCTCATGCGATCTTGCTATCAAAGGCCACAAAGTTTTTCCCTGGATATGCTCACACAGCCTCTGTATCTGAATAAGATCTTCCACTTTGATCCGGAGAGACATGACGGCCTGAAAAATGTACCACATCTACCACATCCTTCATGGTTTCTTCTCATGTTTAGTCATCCTCCATGTGAAGAAAATCCTACATCTTGTTGCTAACTTAATGTTACCTAGTTTCAGTTTCCCACCACTGATTTCTGTGACTTTCTCCAACAGAGATATCCTTCTCGTAGCTGCTGTATTCTTCCTAAGAAAGTGCTCCCATGTTACATTATCCCTCAAACCCACTTTAAATACTAAATCTCTTTACAGTTCTCACCAAAAGGCATTTCCACCAGGTCTCATGCTATTTTTGGAGGCCCTTATTTTGTGCATCCCCTCAATATCCTTTTTCTTCATCGTCATATGGAAAGGTAATATTCAGCCTCATGAACCTATTCATTTGTTCCCTGATTGATCATTGTGGGATTTTAGCTCTCTTTTCCACACCAACACTTTAGGGGCTCCAGTGGAGCTGCCTACACATATTTTTCCTGCTTCCTAGCCAGTTTACTAATTTCAGTTAAAAAAATCTTACTGGATTACTAGAGTAAATGACATCTACAAAGTAGCAGGACTTGTTGGTTGCCAGCAAGTGACTTCCCTATAGTTCCTATATACTTCCCTATACCCTTCCTCTGCAGAGGAGAAATAATATTTCTTCAGCACTTGGTCCGTTTCGTCAGTTCATATTAATCTCATCACAACATTGGGAAGAAAAAGAAGAAGTTTAATCCTTTTGTTATTAACAGGGAATCTGGAGCACTTATGGATGGATCTTTTTGAGGATGCTGAAGGGATTTATGGTTGCTGCATAGACTGGTAGTGTTTGATACAGCAACATTAGCAGACAAAACCCCAATGCATTCGTGTTGCTTTCAGACAGTCTGTCCCATCGTGTCCATACCGCAGGTGTGGTCAGTGAATTAAAATTTGCTTCTGCACCCTTCGCAGTATCACTTTCTGTAATGAAGGATTATTATAAATGAATTTGATTTCTTATGTTCGTGGCATATCTCCTGAGGGTAAAATAGGTTACAGGGGCTGCGTTTACATGCTGCTCTGTAGGTACATGCCTATTTGTTCTGCTCACAGTATACGTGCAGCTGGTTGCTCAGACCCCGTTTGTGCTCGGTGTTTTCACATTGGAGGCAGAGAAATTCTGAGTCTGGCTGTAAAAGGCCACAGTGAAATGCCCAGAGCTGGCCCATCACCGGAGCTCGTGCGCCAGAGGGATGGCCAGGAGAGCTGAGGCAAATCACCTCAGCATGGGGAGTCAGAACTGAGACTTGTGGGGCTGTCACAGATGTAACTTGGTCATAAATGATTTATTATTTTGTCTTCTTTTCCTTTAATCCCAGTCTCCTTATACCTGAAGGAGGTCATCTTTCTTGGCCGTTGCTGTTGAGACTAGGCCAAAACATTCAGCCATTGCAGACAGCTGTGGTCTCCTGGACCTGAGGAATGAGTGTCCCGTTCCCAAGTGTCCTATGAGTGAACACTGTATGCACAGGGAGCTTGCTAGCCTTTGTGAAAGACAAAATGTGTGATCCTGGTTCCTTCAAAGGAGATGTCACAGCAAAGGGCTGAGTCTCCTCCATGGTTAGCAGTTCTCTGGGATGCGAGTGTTCCCACAAAGGTTTGGTTTATTGAAGGCTCTGTCCTGTGAGCAGCCAGGTTGAAGGCCTGGAATCATCACGAAGAAGCTTCTGTGTCTGACTCTGTAGAGGAAATGTCTATTAATAACTAAGCCCTGAGTTTTTTCAAGCTGCTGTTTTGTCTAGATCCCAGGCTGGTGTCCCTGAGTTGTGCCCCATGGAGCCAGCCAGAGTCAGAGCAACCTGCAGGATTTGTTGGGGTTGCTCCTCTGCTCACCCCATCCAAAAAATTGCAGCCTCTTTAGGGTGAACACAATATATTCTTGTCTCCTTCCATAAGCCAGGGAGCCATGTTTTCACCATAAGGCATGTGACAATGCAAGCAATGACGGCAATGGCTTCACATTTTATAATTGCCATGGCAACTATATTGTAGCTTAGACCAGCAACATTTAATTTCTGAGGCCGTCTCTCTTAAAACATGACATAATTTAGCTTTCAAAGCTATCCCACCATCCTGTTCTCACACTACCCCACCAGCCATGCCATACAACAACAGTTTGTTGCAGCAGCACTTGTGGAGACTCCCTTACATGGGGTTACTTGTTCCTCCATATTTCTTCCCAAATAGTGCAGCATTTCAGGAGGGAGGGCTGTGTTTTTTAAATGTTTTTCAGAAGGGAGTATCTTGCAATTTTCTGAGCCTCTGTAGTCACAGTGAATTCTGCCTCCTGCTTTCAGCTCTCCTGTTTCATTTGTCCTGCTGCTGATCCAAACTCCCCTCTGAAACCTCCTGAAGTCAGGGAAGCTGGGAAAGGTCTTCAGCATCATGTAACCTCTTAATAGCCCTCCTCTAATTAGCCTCAGGTTACAGGCAGCGCAGGGGGGAGGCAGCTACCACAGAAAAAGGGGTTGGAGTGGATGGTATGTCCTGTGGGAAAAGCTCAAGTCCTGGAAGGAAGTGCTGGCCATCGTTATGTCAAGGGGTCTCTGCTGACACTTCATCATGCTTCTGTCTGAAAATGAATCATGTGCTGTTACAAGCAAGTTCTAAGATGATTAAATGAAGTGGAGGAGGGACAGCAATATTAGCCACATTTCCAGTCTGCAGAAGGGATTTTTTTCTATGTTCTTGAAATTTCCCGTTTTACTTCTCAACTAGAAAACATAATTTTCTGGTTTATGTGCCACTCGGGGGCCATGTTCACCAGCTCAGCTCTGCCAGCTAACTCTGGGCAAGGCATATTGTCTCAGGTGTTAATGGCTTTGCTTTCACATCCTTCATCTGCTCGTGTCCTCAGATCAGTGTTCCCCAAACTCCACCAGCCCGTAGGGTACAAGACACAACAAGTTTTCCAGGCAACACCACATTTTTCTCTCCCTGTCAGCCTCATTTTTAGCCTCAGAGTAGCATCAGGGCAGGTTCCCGTGAGCTGTAGGATAGTGTGGCCACCAAGATGACATTTCAGTGCAGGAGCTGTTGACGTTGGGATGGACACCTAAAGCCTTGGGGCCAGATATTTGGAAGATCACTGGTGTCATGCCAACTGTAATTATTAATAATGCTTATTGATCTGGGAGTTCTTCATGCTGTAAAGAGAAAAATGAGCCTTAAAAACTATCTAAATTCAAGTCAATTCCCACTCCTGAAGCAAAGTGGGATTGAAGGCTTATTTCTCTTTGTATTTCTAACCAGCTTGTTTAAACAGCTTCTTCTCTGGTGTGCTGACCTTTCTCAGTTTGATGCCTGGGCATATACCTCCCCCCTCATTATACAGTCTAGATGCCAAAGATGCCAGGTCTCACAAGTCTTAGTCACACAATCCTATTAACCAACTGCTAACATAATTCTGTGTCTAAAAAGTATGACAGTGCCAGATGCTAGCGAAGTGAGGTAGTTGGATGTAATTATAACAGGAAGCAGGAGTGGGATTAAAAATTGCCAGGTGAGACGTGTCTCTTGAAATATGACTTTGTCCCCCTGGAGATCTCATCTTTCTACCAACCACCTGATTTCCTGAGCTGCCATGGGCAAGTATGGAGCACAGTGTGCCTGCTCTGCAATGACTGCCAGGAAGAAACCCATTCTTGAATTTTTTTAAATGGAAATATGTTTGGGATGATTTCACTCACCAGTCCTCCTTGGCAGACCTTTGAGCTCAGAAATGCTCCAGCAGAGGATGTGGGTTACCCTTGTGAGGAATCTGACTACCCAAATGCACAGTCATTTTCAGTTTTCCCAAAGTGGTATTGCTTTCATGTTGTCAGATAAGAGATACTTGTGGTTAAGAGTGTAATGCAGTTTCAATAATAATATCTCTATTGTTCAGTCTAGTTTTTAATAGCTCTGAGATTCCTGTAGCATGTAAACAACAGGAACTAAAGTATAATATAAGGCAGTGGTCAGAGTTCATTCCTTGTTCTCCATCCTCTTGTTCTCACGCACAAGCAGCCCCTCTAAGTGCTGACCTACAAATGTTGAGATTCTTCAACAAACTCAGAGAAAGAAACCAGCACATTATTTCAATTTTCAGCATCTAATTTTAAGACTCATTTATCACACTGCTGACCAAACTGCCACCAAGTTAGCACTTCTGGGAGGACACTGGGACGTGATGGAGAAGGCTCCAATCTCAGTCCCAACTAAGGTAATACTCACCTGACCAAGGTGTTTATTCCAAGAGCTAGTTTTTCAGAAAACTGATGGCGTTTGGAACTTTGTTAGCACTTTTTAATTGAGAGTTCAGTAAGCCCTGATGGCCCAATCCTGCTGTGTGCTGGCTGTGTCCAAGCCCTGATAAAAATGCTGGTTCCCAGCAGAGGACATTCAATTCATGGCTCAGCCACATGATTCGTTGCCACATTGAATATATCACAGCTTGTCCAAATGCACCAATGTGGAGTGAAATGCTGCCCGGAGATACCGCACTTGTACTCCTTACCATACAACTGTACCAGATCTGCACAACATATACCTTAATTCCCTCTGCCCCCCCACAGGACCAGTTAGCTTATTTGCAGTGCTATGGAGATGTTCCTGTGCTGTTTCCAGATAAAGAAATGGCTTGTTTGGTATTAGCAAAGAGATCTGCATGGGACTACCTGAAGAGGTTCTCAGTGCTGTGTGAAGCCACCAGCAGACAGTACTGTATGTGCCTTAGGGACCAGGTATGTGATGCATTCGATACGTGGTCCTGTGGGGATGCACAGAGAAGGGGTCAGGGCATCACAGGCTGTCAAGATGCCTTTGCGGAAGTTTGGAAATAACTCTTTGCAAGATCAGGCCTTGAAAGCAGAGCATTACCCACAACCCCAGAACTCTTGCCCAGCAGAGCCCAGAGAGGAGCCCTAAGTCAGATGAAGATTTGGAACTCTGAACACAGACTGATGGGTGAGACCTAAGAGAGTCCATCTGCATGATTAGAGACGCAGCTGGAATAACTGTGTTAATTAACTCATATGCCAAGACAGCTTCCAGACAAAAGCAGGCAGGGCTTGTGCAATCCACTGGGCCACATTTTCCTCACATTGGGAATTCTGTGAGAAACTGAATTTCTTGAGACTCAGGGATGGCATTAACCCAAATATGAGGATCAGGCAGAGGCACTGACAGACTAAGCCATGGGGCATCCTAAGAAGTATCATGGGATTAAGTCACTTTTTGAGACCCAGTATCCCCACATTGGTGAGGGATGCTCCCCACTGTCCTTGAGAAGCTGTGGTTTTGTGGGGCCAGCCTCCAACATGCCTTTTTCATTTCCACTCAATTAGCCTGGAGCTACAGCCTCAACAGCAATTGCAATGGTACTCAGAACTAGCAAATATGCTGGGAAACTGAAATTGCCTATTCCTAAATTATCTGTGCACCTTCTCTGCTCAAGAGATGAAAGGAAGTTCAATTTTCTATTAAAATTTAGTCTTCAAGGATATGGCCCTGCATCCTATGTGTGTCGTACCACATCTGACAAAATTACATCTGAACAGAAGGGAGGCCCTTACATGTCTGTGCCAAAGCAGAGCCCTCCAGAACAGTGGAATAAATGATTCTAGAAAGGCTGAAGCCTCTGCCAGGGATGGCAGAGAGAGTCGCCCTGCAACATCTGTGCCTCACATGGGAGCAAATCACAGTCATGTGCGGCCAGACTGTCGGAGCTGGCGGTTGCAGGCTGTGCAGACCATGGGAAATTTGTAATTCCAACAGCAGATGGCACAGTCCTAAAACTAAAATCATCCGGCAAGGCAGCCAGGGGGAAACATTGCCTGGGCTATGAATCTGAGAGCTCGTGCAAGAAGATCCTGTGGAGTGAGTCTACGGATTTGCCAACATCAGTGAACTGGTTTTGAAAATAGTGTATTTTCTCTTTAAGAGAAGTCATTTATAAATGAAGCTGCATATATGAGATAATCTAGTAGCAGTGAAGTTTAGTTTAAGACTCTCAAATACAGCTGGTGACTTAAATGCAATTTTAAGATTTTTAAGTGCCTCATAGAGCACTTTTTTAATTATCCTTGTATGATCTAGAAATAATTTATAGTGGCCATAGATACAAAGAAATTCTATTTACTGAAAGGAAAGCGAAACTCCAGAACAATGTAATTGAACAATAATGTTTTAAATTTGCTTTCATGTAGACCTTTTGTGATTCTTAGACAGCTTATAGAATCTTACAAAATCAGCACCAAAATCGTGTTCTGATATGTTTGGAATTTTATGAACTGATTGAGGTTTGACTATATCAACAATGAAGCGCCCAGCCCTGTACATATGAGAAAAGCAGTGCAGCAGACCTGGCACTTTGGTTCCATTAGCATACAAGATTGTTGGGCAAATTCACTGATTTTGGCCCTTTTTCTACAAACTTGCAGAATAAAACCTAGAGATCTTCTGTCAATGTGGTATGGTAAGCCTTGATGTATAATCGAGGACAACCATTTCATGAGGTTTAAGGAATTAAGAAACTAATCTATCCTTTTGATGCACTAAGGAATGGCTAGAGGAATTGTCTGGTGGTTAGACCAGGAAACTGTGAGTCAAGACTCCTGTTCCCCCCTTTGTCAGTGAATCATTTCCTCTTCTTCAAGTCCCACAAAGCACCCAGACAGAATCTGTCCCCAAGTAAATAAACTCTTTACCAGACTCAGTCCCCCTGTAGCTCCCAGGCTACTGCTTTGGGTAGAGGCTCTAACACATGTTAGAATCTGTTTAGATTCTGATTCTGTAAGAATCAGAAAGCTTTAACTGTCAAAAGAAAAAGCTGTGGTCCTGTATGTGCATTCTCCCTCTGCAGGTTTCACAGAGCCCAGAGCTCTGTTATCAGCTGCCCTGTGATAGCACATAGAAGCAACAGTCTCAGCACAGTCCTCGTTTTAGTAAATGTCGTAAAAGTGCAGAGAAGTGCAGAGAAAAAGACTTTTCCAGCAGTAGGAAGCACATCATTTATATTAGTAACATCTAAGGACTGGACTATCCATCTCAGTTAAGGATTTGAATGACTTTCTTGCAGTTAGAAAGAGGCTGCTACATTCAGAGAGTGATTCAGCTCACAAAATTTTAAATCTTTTTCCTTGGGACAGGATGAATTATTTTCTGGAGATGTCTGTTTCCACTTTTCATAGAAGGAAATGTCAAACGATTTACTCTTAACTTACTGGCTCAGTTCAGTGCTTGAAGGGGCGTCCTTGGCTCCCACCAGGGGCATCAGACCACGTTAAGCAGCAGCTCCTTCAGTTTAACAAAAGGGTATTTTCTGCTGCCTTGAACTTTCCAACAACTACAGCTGCCACTGCTGTTTTTGCAGTTGCCACACGTTCCCTGACCCACCACTGCCACACGCCAAGGACCGCTGCTGCTCTTCTCATTCATCAGTGGTGTTTGCCCAGGAACTTCTGGGTCTAACACCAGAATCTTCCCAGAGTTGGTTTGTGGCAGGCAGAGAGAGAAACAGCGCGATGCTCTGTTGCCCAACGCGCTCATCATTGGGTCATCCTCTCCCACTGCTAATTGAGCAAACAAAAATACGTGCTCTCAGAGATAACGAGGATTAAAGGTTTTGAGGTTGTTTCCACAGGAATTCCCAGCATTCCCATATTTGCAGTAATTCCCAGAAGTTCACGTCCCAGTTGCCCACGCAGGGAGAGCAGTGTGGACTCTCTTCACGTGAAGCTCTGTCTCCAACATTCAGAGAAACACCGTGTTCTGAGTGGAATAACTGCAGAAATGT
>BJBW01018276.1:11989-28225 GCA_004320125.1 Scolopax mira | reverse complement strand
TCTTTCCAGTGGTTCCCAGTGACAGGACGAGGGGCAACGAGCACAAGCTGGAACATGGGAAGCTCCACCCCAATCTGAGGAAGAACTTTGGGGTGAGGGTGTCAGAGCCCTGGCACAGGCTGCCCAGGGCGGGTGTGGAGTCCCCTTCTCTGGAGATCTTCAAGCCCCCCCTGGATGCAGCCCTGAGTGATGTGCTCTGGGCAGCCCTGCTTTGGCCGGGAGTTGGGCTGGAGGATCTCGAGAGGTCCCTTCAACTCTGACAATTCCAGGGACAACTCCGTGAGATGTGCCCAGGTCCATGGGCAGCCTCGCAGGGAGCAGACATTTTGCTCTGTGCCCCAGTGAGCTCCTTGTTGATGTCAGCCAGTGGGTGGTGAAGAGAGAAGTATGAAGGGTACAAGGGGGAGGGATGACCACAGTGGGGGAGAGGGAGGAATGGAAAAACATGTCAGGAAGGAGAGGAAACCAGAGCAGATCCGCAGTGCTGCAGAGGGAGCAGCACTGGTCCCGCACGATCCCGGACATGACGTGCCGTGCAAACCCCAGTGAGCACTGGGGTTTGCACGGAGCCTCCCAGGAAACCGCTGGGCAGAAGCAAGTTCTGCTCATGGGCTCCTCGTTGGCCAGGAAACTTGAATGAAAACCAGAGCTGGAGTCCATGCACAGAGCGGGCCTGAGGCCTCGTAGCTAAAGTCAGTGCGTTGTTTCAGAGAATCTCATCCCTCTCTGAAACCAGTCAGCACCTCCCCTCCCCAATTCCCGAAGGGCAGTTAATCCCCTTGTTTGACTGGAAAGAAGCAACACGCACCCTCTGCCCCTCGACCGTGGTCCTCCTGATCCCTCCCTCCCCAGTGTCCCTCCGGCCGCGCCACTGCCGCAGTGGGACCAAGCCGGGAGGGTTTTTGCCATCGCCCTGCAGCTCCCTCCCCGTGTCCCACCCGCTTCGCCCCGGGGTGCGGGGAACAAGGTACGTCACGGGCAGGCGCTGACTCCAGTGCAGCCACGCAGCAACTTCCCTCCATTGTGTCTCCCCCTCCCTGGGCAGCCCGTCCAATCTGCGGTCTCCCACCATCTCCCTCCCACCGTCCTCCGCCGGCTGTTCCTCCTCTTTGGAGCGCTTCACTTCCGCCGTCCTGCTTTGGGCCCTCCGGCACCGCCAGCTCTTTGTGCCGCTCCGTCCTGCCCACCGGCTCGGGGGCTTGGGGTGAGAGTCTGCAGAGGGGTCCCTCCCACTAACCCCCTGCCCCCCCCCCTTTTCCCCCCAGTCTGAGCTGGTGGGACAGCTGGGATCTGTCCCAGGAATGGAGCTCCCTATGGTGGACATCTAGAAGCTTCCACCGCTGTGCCCCAGCAGCCTTTTCAGCTGGGCCTCTCAGCATCCCCCAGCCGGGCACCGCTCCAGCTCAGCGCAGGACAAGCGGGGCTGGGGAGCACACACGAGTGTCACCAGGCACAAGTGGGGTGAGCACAACACCCACCCCACGCTTGGAGCAGCCCCTGGGTGCTGTTGGGGCTTGGTGAGACTGGTACTGCCCGGTGTCACCTCCTCCAACACCCTCCTGGGGTCCCCACATGTGAAGCTTAACTGTCCCTGCTCCAGAGACCAGCTCAGTTCGGGGCAGCGTGACCCACGCCAGGGCTCGGGTCTCACCCAGACCCTCAGGGTGGGATGCAGTGGATTTCTGAGCGGCTGCCATGGCCTCGGAGGGGATGTTCTGAGCTGGGAGCTCCTCTCACACCTCCTGGCTTTGGAGGAGCAGCAAGGCACGGCCTCTCGCAGGTCCCCCATTTTTGCAGGCAACGGTCTGGCGGAGGAAAAGAAAATGCAACTCTTTCCTCGGGCAGAGACCAATCTCCCCGGCCCGACCGCTGCTGCCAAGGGAGAGCGTTACCTTTGTTCTGGGCTGTCCTGGTTCTGCCACGAGACCACGGGGCCTTAAGGGCTCATCGCCGAAAGCCAAGAGCGGGGCCTGGCCTTCCTCTCCCACCACACCTTGCTGCCGTCCAGCAAACAATCGGCTGGGTGTGCCGCATCCTCATCCCGCACCGCCCTCATGGGGCCTGCTGGCCTGGCGGGACAGTGTGCTGAGCCGTGCCGAGCCGTGCCGAGCCGAGCCAAGCTGGGGCTGGGCCCCACTGCCGGCCGCTTGCCCCCTCGGTCCCTGCCAGCTGCAGTGGAAAGACTTTCTCAAGTTCCCAGTGAACCCCAGGGACGTGCGGGGTAACCCCGGGTTTAGCAGCCTCAAGGGCCGTTACCTGACGCTTCTGCCGGGGCGCGGGGCTGCAAAACCCGGTCCTCTGCCCGGGGCGGAGGGGTGGCCCCACGACCCGCATGGGGAGGGCTGGGGGAGGACGCGGTGGGCACGGCTGGATGTGGACGGAGACACACCGAGCCCCTCGGCGGCGGCCGTCCCGAAGAAGGATCCGCTGGAAACGTCTTCGGGAGCTCCGGAGTCGTGGCCGGTCGGGGAGCCGTGCGGGACGGGGCGGGAGAGCTCCCCGCGCCTCCGGTCTCCGCTGCCGATCGAAGGGAGCCGGACGGGGCTCGGCGGGTGTCCGGCCCTCCCCGGGCGCGGCTCCGGCGCTCGGCGAGACCCGCACGGCAGAGACACCGGCCGCGGCGGCGGGGCCGGGACCGCCCCGAGAGCTCCGCGGCGGCGGCGGGACGGGGCGGGCGACCCGGCGGCCGGTCCCGCGGAGCTCGGGGTTGCGGGGGGGGTGGGCTCGGCCGCCCCCTCCCCCTGCAGCCGAGCGAAACGGCTGAACATGTAGCAATAATGCCCCGGCATTCAGGCTGCCCCGGCCCGGCCGGCCCTAATCAGCGGCCCGCGGACCCCCCTCCTCTCCCCCTGCGCTCCCAGAAAGGGGAACAAAACCCAGCACGTTTCTTGCAGCCCCCGCGCATAAAGCGCCGGGCCCGGGCCTCAGTGGGGGGCGAAGCGGCCCGTCAATCTCGGCGCCGGGGCCCCTTTGTCCCTCGCCTCCCTGCCACACCTTTTGTTCCCGAATCCAATAAGCGCCTATTCCTTCCTACCTTCCGCGGCGGCTCCTTTCAGCGCCGGCCCGGCGGCCACAATGGGCCCGGCTCTGAGCTGCGCGGCCCCATTCAGCGCCCTTGGCACGCTCACAACCCGCCCGGGCCGACCGGCCCCGGGGCACGCCGCGCCGACCGGCCCCGCCGCCGGGCACCGGGCACCGGGCGCCGCCGGGCGAAGGAGGAGCGGGCGGCGGATATTGCACCTGGTTTATTGACTGGCTCGGCGAGCTGGCGCGGGCGGTAACCGATACAGAGTAGATAGAGGGGTCGCGGCAACCCCGGGCCCCGCCGTCGGCTTTTTTACAAGCGAAAGCTGCCCCGCTGGCGGGCGCGATCGGCTCCGGCCAGCCCGGGCCGTCGCGGCGGCTCCCCCGGGGGGCGGCGGCGCTTCGCTGCGAGCGCGGGCGGCCCCGTCCTGCCGCTCCGTTCCCTTCCTCCCGCCGCCGGCCCCGCACCGCGGCCCCGCGGGAGCGCCAGGGTCCCGCCGCGCCCTCCCTCCGCCGCCGCCGCCGCTTCCAGGGCGCGCGGTGTGTGCGGGAGCGGTGCGGGTTATAACGGGGGGGGGCCCCCGGAGCCGCGCCGGGCCGTCCTGCCGGTCCGCTCCCGGCCCTCAGTGCGTGCGGGGCTACCAGGCCCGGATGCCCTGCAGTGCGCCCTGGCTGCAGGAGGGCCCCGCCGCCGCCTGGTGCAGGGGCTGCCCGCCGCCGCCGAAGCCCCCGAGGCCGCCCACGTTCACGAAGGGGCCCGCGGCCGCCGCCGGGCTGCAGGTGGCTTGCACCGAGGCGCCGCCGGTGCCCGCCGGGTAGGTGCAGCCGTAGCCGGGGTTGTAGGACGCGGCGTTGCCGTAGCCGTAGGCGGGGAAGCCGTTGTAGGAGTAGGGCCCGTTGTACGCCGAGCTGTAGCCCTGCGACCCGCCGAGGCACGGCTTGCCGTCGCGGACCAGGACGGGCACGGCCACCCTGCGCGGCGGCGGCGGCGGCGGCGGCGGGGCCGCGGGGCCGCCCAGCTCCAGCGACTTGTCCTGCCGCTGCCGCTTGCACTTGTAGCGCCGGTTCTGGAACCAGATCTTCACCTGCGTGGAGGTGAGCTTGAGGCTGCTGGCCAGGTGCTCCCGCTCGGGCGCCGACAGGTAACGCTGCTGCTTGAACCGCCGCTCCAGCTCGAAGACCTGCGCCTGGGAGAAGAGGACCCGCGGCTTCCTCCGGCTCCGCTGCTTCGGCCTCTCCGCCTCCTCCGCCTTCTCCCCCGCGTCCAGCGGCTTCTTCAGGACGCAGCTCTCTGCAGGGGGGAGCACAGGTCACGGATGTTACCGGGCGCTCGCTACTCCCCGACGGCCCCCCCACCACCACCACCACCACCGCGGCCGCCCGTCGGGGAGCTGCTGTGCGGGCGAGGGAGGAGGCGGCGCCGGGACCGGCCGCCTTCGGCACCGCCTGCGCTTGCGAAGGGTCGGTTCGGGCGGCGAGGCCGGGCGCGTCTCCGGGCCGGCGGCGGGGTTATTGCGGCATCGCGGGGCTCATCATTGAGCCCCCGGCCCCGCCGCGCACGGCGCTGGGCACCTGCTCCGCCGTCTCGGTCGCGGCGGGCCCCGCCGCAGCGAGTGCGGGGTCGGTCTAATCCGCCCCGTTCCTCCCTCTCCGCTAACGAAATTGCGGAGCGCGGGCCTGGTCTGGCAGCTCCGGACCGGGGCCCTGCGGAGGCTCTTCCCGGGGAGACGGCGAGCGGGGCGCGGCGGAGGGCGGCCGCGACGTGCCGGTCCTGCCTCGACGTTCCCGGGGGACCCGGGCTGCAGCGCCGGGACTGGGGCTTCGGGGCGCGACGCCCAGCGGAGCTGGGAAGGCACCGCGGGGAGGGAGCGCGGGCCCGTCCCGGCGGTGCGGGGGAGTGCGGCGGGGCCGGTACTCACTTGGGTCACGGGCCGCGGGGCTCAGCTCCTCTCCCGGGCCGGGGGGCTCGCAGGAGCCGCGCAGCACAGCGTGCACGTAGTTGTCGGTGGAGATCCGCGCCTCCGCCTGGCCTCCGGGCGCCGCCACGGGGCTCAGGTAGGACAGCTTCTCCTCCTCCTCTTCCTCCTCGCCGTCGGAGAAGCGGGCGCCGTCGGCGGCCGCCAGCAGGCAGGCGGCGGGATGGAAGTGGTGCTCCAGGTGGTGCGGGAGCTGGGCCCCATAGTGCGGGTCCTGCTGCTGCTGCTCCAGGTTGAGGATGTCTTTGACGGAGAAGGGGGTGGAGGTGACGGGGCTCGGTAACATCATCGGGGCAGAGCGAGCGGACAGGCGGTCCCGCGGGCCCCGGCGGCGCTCGGGGGCGGCGGCTCGGCGGGGAGCGGGCAGCGCCGAGAGACGAGGGGCCGCGGCTGCTCCCGTCTAAGTTGCCTCCATTAGCCCGGCGCTGGGGGTCTGCGTTTTGTTACAGCTTCTGCAGGGACAGCCAAGGGCTCGGGAGCCTCCTCTGCCCCGGGCCGGCACGTCACGGCGAGGAGGGGCCGGGGGCGGCCTCGCCATTGGAGGGAGGGGGAGGCAGAGCCGGCCCCCTGCCCGGCTCCGGTCGCCAGGCCAGAAATAGCAATGTATTAAGGCTGCGCTCGGGGAGGCCGCTGCCCCCGCCGAGGTCCTCGCCGGCCCGGCGGGCTCGGGGACGGTGCGCCGGGGTCCCCGCAGAGAGCCGCGGCCGCCGCCGCCGCGCCTCGCAGTGCTAAGCACGCCTAGGTAAGGTGGGGATCCCCGCCCCGCTGCGGGCTCCTGCCCGCACACGGTTCAGCCCCCCGGTCCCGGTGGGGGCCGACACGTGCGGCCCCGCCGTCCCGGCCCCCCCGCCCCCGCCAAGCAACGGCCGCCCGGCCCCGCCAGTGCCTCCCGCCGCCCGGGACGCGGCGCGGAGGGGAGGTTCGCCTCCGCCGCCCCGCACCCCTCCCGGAGCCGACCCGGCAGCTCCGCCGTTCCCGGGCGGACCGTAACCGTGCCACGTACACGCAGCCGCACGCTCCGCATCCCCCGGTGCACCCGCAGACATCCCTGCGAGGGGCCGCTCTGCCGCCCGTCCCGACCGGTGCCGCAGCCGGTGGGAAGGCGCGCTCGGCCGCCACTGCCGGATCGGGCCCCGCAGCCCCGCGACAGCCAAGCCCGGCCGGACCGTGCCCGGCGGGAGCCCCGGCGCGGCGGAGGCGCGGGGTCGTGGCGGGGAGCGCTTCCCCGCGCCCTTCGGTGTTTCCTTTCGTTTTCTTTCGTTTCCTTTCGTTTCGTTTCGTTTCTTTTCGTTTCTCCCGCCGGTAACGGGCGGAAAGCAACTCCACGGAGCCGCCGCGCCACCCCGCCGGTGGGTGACGCACCGACCGAGCCTGCCGAGCCCACTCCGCACCAGGAGTTCCCCAGTCCCGGGGCTGCGCCGAGCACGGTCCGAGCACCCCGGTGCCGCGCAGGGCGGGGGCTGCCGCGATTCCGCGACGACTCCCCGCGGTCCCCGGAACCCTTCGAGGGCTCAGCGCCGCCGCGGCGCGGGGAGCGGGGGCCCCGAAGCCGGGACAGAGGGTCCCGGGCGAGATATTTCGTTGTGATTAAAATCCTGCCGCCCCACAGGGCTCGGACCGGCGCCGGGGCGAGGCCGCGGAGACCCGGGGGCGCACGGCGGGCAGGTGAGTGTCCCGGAGCCGCGGCTCCGCGGGGCCTTCCCGGACGCTTTTCTCGGGTCGTTACCGGCCGGCGGCTCCGCCGTTTACCGACTACGCCGGTGCTATCGTTTCCCTGGCTCCCGCTGCTTCGCACCGCCCCGGAGAAACTCGTTTACCGGCGGCGGAGCCCGGGCCCCGTGCACTTCGTCAATAGCTCGGGCGCACCCGGTGCCGCTTCGGGACCGGTTCCCGTTCCCCCAGCGCACCGGATCGTTCCCACCGCGCCGCTTCGCCATATATCGCGGCGGTTCGGTCTCCCGTCGCCGCTCCCGGTGCCGAGCCCGCCCGGTCCGGACGGCGGGCGAGAAAAGGCTCTCCCCGTAACCAGGCCCGGCCGGGGCCCGGTTTGCTTCGTGCCGCCGGTGCGCGGAGGAGCCCGGCATTGCCTCACGGCCGGGAGCCCGTCAATTATCAACAATTAGCGCCTTATCGGTTTTACACAGCCGCCGCCGGCCCGCTCCCGGGGAGGTGCAGGCGCGGAGGCCCGGCGGGGACTCTGCCCCGGGCCGCGCTCCCCGGGAGCCCCGCGGCAGCCGGTCTCCGCGGCAGGCGCCCTCGGTTGGCGGCGGCAACGGGGGATGCCGAGGCACACGGCAAAGCGTCCGACCGTCCCCGCGTCGGCGAGAGCGGCAGCCGCCGCGCCGACGGCTCGGCCCCGGGCCCAGCGGGGTCTTGCTCGGTTGGCGCCATCCCGTTGCCGCCGGCGGCGGGCTCGCGGCCGGGCCGAGCGCCAGGGACGGCCTGCGGGCACGGAGAGCCCCGGCCAAGCAGGACCGGTGCTTCGGAAGCTCTTCTCCCGCCGGGACCCGCTCCACCGTACCGCTGCCGGCCTCACGGAACGCTCGGGGAACCCGCGCCCGCGGAGAGAGCGGCCGCAACCGGGCCCCGCCACGCGCGGGAGCGCCCCGTGTTATCCCGGACCTTCCCGCGGCCGCCTCGTCCCCCGCCGGCGCTCCCGGTGCGGTAACTCTGCCCGCATCTTCCCACCCTGCCGGGGACGGATCAGGCCCGATTCGGCGGGACCCGAGCGGCGGTTCTCCCGCCGGGGAAGCGGCTGGGGCGCTGCTGGGCCGCGGCGAACGGGGGGGTGCGGGAGACCGGGGAGCGCGCAGCCCCGGTACCTGCCGGCGGGTGTCAGCCCCGAGATGCGTGGCTTTCCCGAGCCGGCCGGGCTGGGGTCACGGGGCTATTAATGGTTATTTTATTTATGTCATTAGCGGCGTCCCCCGAGCTCTGTTTACAGCGGGGCCTTGTTGTCCCGGCCGCTCCTGCGCTCTGTTTAGACAGGGGATTATTGTAATGGATGGAGCTCGCCCTGCGGATGCTGCAGCGGAGCCAAGAGCCCCCCCCCGCCCCGGGCCCGGAGAGGGGGGAGCAGCCCTGCACATCGCGGCTGGCGGGCAGCCTCCCCCCTTTCCCCCCCCAACCACTTTCTTCCCCGGGGCCCCGGGGGCGGGCAGCCCGGTAGCCGGCGGCCGGGAGGCCTAGCTCGGGGCGATGCTATCAGCCCCGGGGGCTGCTAATTGCTCCATTAGTCTCGCGGGTGCCGAGTTGCCGGAGCCGGCTCCGCGCTAATGGCCGCAAACAAACAAACAGGGGTTAATCCGGCCCCGTCTCCAGCGCCGCTGCCCGGGGAGCCCGACGGGGCTGGGGCGGGGGGGGAGAGCTGCGCGGTTACCGGGAGGCTCCTCGGCACCCACCTGCCCGCCGGGCCGGGCAGCCCCGGGGGGCCAGCGGAGCGGGGCCGGTGGAGGACCCCGAGCCGCCGGGAGCTGCCCCCCGGTCCCGGCTCTATTTACACAGAGCCTGCCCTTGTGTAAACGCTGCGCGCCGCGGTTTATCTCCGGCCGCGTCTGGTTCTCGTTCTCTGTCAGCAGCGCCCGGTGAAGGATGGCCCTTTCCCAGGGGCTCGGCCCTGATTTATGTGAGAACCGCAGCCCCGCCGGGGACGCCCCCGCACGGCGGGGCCGGTGACGAGCCGCGGAGAAGCGGCGGGGTCCCGGGGCTGTAACCCCCCGACGGGGCCGTCGGTGGGAAGGCGCCCGGTCCGGCCCGTCACCGGCGGCGGGCACCTGCCGGCTGCGGGCCCGCCCGCCGCCGAGCCCGGTCCGGCTCGGCACGGCTCGGCACGGCGCTCCGCCCGCTCCCGGGGCCGCAGCGGGGAGCTCCGGGGGGGAGCGGGCACGGAGCGGCCTCCCCAGCAGCATCCGCGGCCTGTCGCATCTCCCGGGGTAAAGCACAGCTTCTCTCCCAGCCCCACCGCTGGGATAAAAAATACTTCTTTTTTTTTAACAGCTTTTTGAATCTAAACGCTCTCTTCGTTCCCCAGCAGAGCAGAGGGCCCCCGCAGGCCGGGGAGCCAGGCCCAGGCGAGGAATGCTGTGTGCTCCCCCAGTGGTGTGGGGTCTTCATCTCCCTCTGCCCCATCCCAGAGCTGCCTGGGCACTGCCGGCTCCTCCTGCCCACTCCGCTCGGCCACTTGGCACCTCCACCTCTCGGTGTCCTGGCACCCCCCTGCCTTGGTTTGCTAAGAACCACCTATGAAATGCCGCTTATTTTTTTGTTTTCTTGAGAAATACATCACTGCAGATATTTTCTTTTCTTTTTTTTTCGGTATGCTATTGCTCCGCTGGCACTGGCTATTCCACTTCTGCTTCACAGTTCTTGCAGGGATGCACGGCTTGGAAATACGTCCCAAAATGAAGCCTCGCTGAGAAATGTGTTTCCTGAGAGTCAGACCGAAAGTCTTTAACATCCCGAGAAATGCACCCGTTTCCGAAGTGGGAATTTGATTTTGGGGGGCACCAGTAGCTGAGTGTGCAACACTCAGTGCTCAGCCTTTTTGGGGCAGAGGAGCGGCTCACGTGAGGGTGCTGCTCACGGTAGCAAGGGGAGCTCAGTGGGTTTGGACACCAAAGGGAAGGGCTGCCCTTGATTCCGGTGCTCAATGGGCCTCAGAAAATGAGGTTTTGCTCGGTGAGAGCAAACTTTCGGGAGCAGGTAAAGGTCATCCCGCAGCTGAGGCAGCGCAGGATAGGAAATGTCAGTGCGAAGGACCCCCTCCCGCCTGCTTTTATTCAGCGTCTCTGGTGCAGAAAGGATATCCAGGCTGCACAAAGCCACCCCGCTGCACGACACAGCCCCGCGGCTGGGGACGTGCGGGGGGCAGCCAGACACCTCTTCCTCTGGAGGAGAAGCTGTCGTAAATCACAGCCTGCTGCTCGTGCCGCGAGAAGGTCCCACACCGAGGCTTCTGCTGGAGGAGGCCACCACAGACACGCACACACCACCCCCGGGCCACCCACGCAGAGCAAAACCCACAGACTCGCCAGGAGCGCCGTCCCCCCGCACCCTGGAAGCTGCTGCCTGTTGGGGGGCGTGGGGGAAGAATCCATGGGGTTAAGAATCCCCGTGGGGGTAAGACTCAGGGCGGAAACTCGTCCTCCAGCAGAGGCCCAGCGGGAGGCTCGCTCGGCGCCCGCAGGCCTGCCAGCCACTCGCGTCCCCGAGGGCTTAAGTGGAGCCCCAGGGGAGCCCCAGGGGACCCTCAGCCTCGCGCTGGCCTCCTGCCGCCGCTGGCTCTCTCTGAGCCCGATTCGTGCCCACCATCCCGCTGAGGCCGGGGGGTCTCATGGCTCTCCCCCCCACAGCCCGCCAGACGGGTCTGGCTCTGCGTTTGCCCACGCCGCCCCACAAAGTGGAATGGTTAAGATTAACCGATTCAGTTTGAACTGGTAGAGCGTTTTATGACATCATTAAGGGGGGGATCAGCCGTGTGGGGCTCGGCCGTGTGGGGGCCGGCGGAGCCGTTCCTGGCTGTCCATGGCGTGGGGTGTTCCTCCGGGCCGGGGACTGGGAGCGCAGCTGCACGCTGGCTCCCGCTCCCGCCCGGCGCCTGCCCCCGCAGCATTCTGGGTGCAGCGCCTTCTCTTAGCCTTTTCTAGAAGAAATTGCGCAAGTTTTTCAGTGGCTCTCATCCTTCAGGGAGAGGGAAGCCCTTCGTGCTTCGTCCCTGGGGCGTGCTGGTGAGGAGCGGGTGGCCGGGCTGGGTCTGGTGAGGTGGTGACACACGTCTGCTCTTGGAAACGGAGCTGATAAGTTCCTCTTGTTCGGGGCATCTGCTCGGCAGCCAGTCCCCGCTTCTCTCCCTGCTCCATCCAGGTTCCTCCTCCTGCAAGGAGGGCTGGTTCCCACACAGAGGAGTCCACCCTGGCACGGAGCTGGCAAACCCAAAGCAGCACCCGGCGGTGGGTTTGCCAGGGGTGGTTTGGGGGTAGTTGGGCCATGAAAGGATGCAGAAACCAGCTTTGGCAGAAACCAGCTTTGGTAGAAAACAGCTTTGGTAGAAAACAGCTTCAGCAGAAAACAGCTTCAGCAGAAACCACCCTGCCACCTCGGCTGAGCAGGCTCGGGGTGGTGCATGGGTGGTGGCCTCCCCATGGCACTTCCTGGGTTCTGCTGGCATTCATCAACGGGGGGCTCCGAGAAGCCCCCGCAGCAAGGGGCTGCCACATGGCTTCATCTCCTCGGGTGGAGGCACAGACACCCCCCGGCCTTGCCACGACCTGCAGCTGGGGGCTTGGGAGGAAGACAGGGGCTGGGGAACCTCATCCTCTCTGTCTCCTCTGGGTAAATACAGGAGAAGAGCCTGGCAGGACTTAGCTGAAAGGCATTTTGCAGGCTGCCTCCAGAGGCCAGCGCGGGCCAGCTTCCAGCAGGATAGTGGGCTTTTCTCTGGAAGCTGCGGGATCGCTGCAGGGGGGGGGGGTTGTGGCATGTTCGGGAGCAGCAAAGGCAACCAGCTCCCTGGCCGGCTGCTGCCCCTGGGAAGGTGGAGCGTGCGCTTGGCCTGCACACTAATAAACACCATTCCTTCTGTTTTCCTTTAAAATCCTCTCCACATTTTGCCAGGGCTGCTGCTGTTGCTCCCTGACGGCCGCTGTGTCCATAGAGCAGCCCCCGGGCAGGTGGGAGATTCGAAAGCTGCTGTTAATAGTTTATCTCTGAGTCTGCCTAATGAGTTCTCCTCATAATTACTGTGCCGAATTTGTTAGTGTATGCTGATGATTCAGAACTTTCTGACAACAACTCCGGACCAAATTATAAACTGTTTTTGTATCTTGGAGTGGAGACTTGAGTGAGGATTCCTAATTGTTCTTATCCCCTCAGGGCCAGAGCTGGATTATCCTACACAGGCTTCTCTGCAGAGTTGTTTTTCGTCTATTGGCGGGCTCTCTGCCAGACTGAAGGGCTAGGGAACTCAGTTTTCCAGATTTAAAACAGCCCCCCCCCCCTTCCACTCCACATACACCTCTAAGGAAGAGCATGGATTAGAAAGGATTTGCCCTCGTGGGGTTTTGGTTTGGGTTTGTGAAGATCTGTCCTTAAAAGCTTTGCCTTTTTTTTTTTTTTCATCCCCGTGTCAACCTGACGCCGGGCTTTAGGCTGGGGGGGGCAGGAGTGAGGCGCCGTGTTTTTTAAGAAAGCAGAGATCTCCCATTTCTTTTGAAATACCTGCTTCTAAATTCTAAATGGCATTTCCTCCTGGAGGGACAATGGCTCGATGTGAAGGACAAGCAGGTGGGGAGACCCCTCCTCCGTGGTTGCTGTGCTTCGGCCACATGTGCAAAGGGCTGGATGGGCCCAAGGCTCACCCAAAATGCGTTCCTCTGCCAGCAGTGACAGGGCAACCTGGGTGGCTCCTGGCTTGTCCCGGTGCTGCTGATGTCCCAGCGCTGTGCTGGAGGCCACGGTCTCCCCGGGAACCCATCCTGGGGGTGTTCTCCCCCAGGGATCCCCTGGGAATGACCCATGGTGTCCTGTCAGACCAACGGGGTGCTGGGGCCGTGCTGGAGGTGGCCAGAAGTCGGTGCAGGGCCCAGGCAGCTCTTCCCTTCCTTGTCCTCTCCCTCCCCGGGGGAGGCAAGAAGCCAGGCTGCCAGCCGTGCCCTGTCCCGCTGACACCCCTCTGGCTTCCGGGACACCCCACCAGCCCCCAGCCCGGGCAGCGGGGAGCGTCGGGCGCCCTTCTCCAAACATCCCTCCCGCCGCGCGCCCGCCGGACCCCCGCCGCTCGCCCACGTCCGCCCCCCGCCCTCCGCCCTTGCTGACGGTGGGGAAAGTCGGAGCCGTGTCCTTGGGCTGACCTTCGCCTGACCTTCCAGTAACGCTCGAGAAACCCTCGGAAAGGCTTTCTCATTGTGCAGCCCCAGGGTTTCCAGGGAATTAGTCAGCAGGCTGGAATTGTGCTCTGTGTATGTGACCCCCCCCCTCCCTCCTCCCTCCTCTCCCATCGCTGGAGCCGGACCGGTCCAAGAGATATGTTGCCAGGGTGACAGCGAGGTGTGATGGATGGACAGAGAGTGGCTGTGGAGTGGCAGGGCCACTGGTCAGTAACCCAGGGCTGTGTTTATAAGAAGGAAGAGGCTGTTTCCTGGAGCTAACATAATGCAGCTCTAAAAAAGGCAGGGGAAATACATCATGCGGGGAGAGCGCGGCCCGGGGAGGGGAGGGCCGCTGGGGAGCCCGGCACCGGAGCGAGCCTCCAGGTCAAGGTGCCTTTGACAGGGGCCCTTTTTTATAGGCCATTTGCGTGAGAGTTGGCTGCTGTTTCTCTGCAGCCCTGACAGCGGCTCAAGGCCCAGCCGGGGTTTGGGGAGGGTCTGATCTAAACTCGCTGTTTTCCAGCCCTCCGCCCGCACGACCCGCTGATTTATTTGGAAAATAAATAATTGCCGCTGACTATTGTTTTCGTCGCTGCAGAGTGACAGTCCTGTCCCCCCCCTCCTCGGTGTGGGTCCCTGCCCTGACCTGTGGCAGACACCCGGAGGCGTGGGGAGCCGGGGATGAGCTTCGGTGCAGGGGGACCAAGAGGCTGGACCCGCAGCCCCCACCTCACCGTGCCCCGGGGGGCAGCAGCGCTCGCAGCCACTGTCCCTGCGCAGGCTGGGGACCCGGGGCATCTCTCCTGACCCCCCTTGTGCCTGGGCTGGGAGCTGGGACAGAGGGGACCGGCCGTGAGAGCAAGGGGACATCTCACCCCCTTTCCCAAACAGCAGCCGTGGGGGCTGCTCACGCCCGACGTCAGCATCTCCCCCGCAGCCCCCCGTGCCCGCTGCTGCCACCGCTATGGGGTCGCCTCGTGTCACCTGCACCCCAACGTCACCTCCTCCTCCAGGGGGTCTGCCCGTGGGACGAGCAGTGGCTCTCGGTGATGCAGAGAGGGGTTTTTGCTCCCCAGCCGGTGGTGCGGGAGATGAGCCCCCCCCGGGTGGGCTGGGGCACCGCTGCTCCCTCACCCCTCCTGCTCCTCCTGCTCCTCTGCCCTGCCCTCCTCTCCTCCAGGCCATAATCATCCTGGATAACCACAGAGCAGTGCCCCAGAAAATAGACCCTGATTTTTCCCTACCAAAAAAAATTAAAAATTTCTAATTAAAGAACTTCACAAAAAAAAAAAAGAAAAAAGGTATTTTTGGTTGCAAGTTCCACTGTTTTCTATGTAAGCACAAATCGCTTCTATTACAGCTGAAAAATTATTGATGTTTTGAAAATGTTTTCTTCTTTCTTCTCCTATTCCTTTTATTCTCACAGCCCTTCAATAGCTGAGCAAGTGATACTGCATTTAAGAGTTTTCTTTTTTCCTCTTACAAGAGAGGCAAAGCTTTGAAGAGTGTCAGCGCGGGGAAGAAAAGCTGAGAAAAGAGAAGAGGAAATCTCGTGTGAACGTCAGGGGGGCTCCAAGAAGCTTCAGGGCAGGGGAGAAAAAGAAGACGAGGAAAACATGGAAACGCGGTGCTTCCAAATTTCAAACAGCATTTTGGTTTAGGAACCAGAAAGGAAAAAAATTTGTTAAATCTTTTCAATTGGAGAAAAAAATCAAAAAGTTAAATGAAAACCGTTTCCAGGAAATAGTTTTCAGTCTAATTAATTTGGGGCAAGAAAATTTTCATTAATTTTTATATTGAGTAACTATTCTAATTTATTTCTCACACTGTTAATAATAACAATAATTCTACCTCAATATAATAATAAAAATCCTCAATTTCCACCTTTCCAGCAAATACTGGGCTTGGTCCTGTTCTCACTGGGGCGGGAGTAGTATTTTTCTTTCAAGTGGAGCCTCGTGTCTGGCTCAGGCTTTTTGCTTTTCCCTTTTTTCTTCAGAGGAGTGCTCTCTCTCCGGTGTTGTTCCTCCTTCCCCTGCCCTAATTCATGCAAATGCTGCCCCATACACAAATTCCTCGATGAGTTCAATATTCACCAGCAAATATTTTGGGGTTTTTTTTGCAGCCTTTCTAAAAGCCACTTTATGAATAAGTATTTGATGAGTATTTGTGTATTTAATGTTTGCATTGCTCTAACTGACTTTTAGCATTAGGTTCTATCTCACCCACTGTCGGTTCAAATCAGCGCTCACACACACTTCCATTTGAATTTGGGGCGTTATACAGGGGTATTGCAATGACTTTCCAAAAACCAATCCATACTTTGGTTTTGTCTGACGTACCCGTGGCAGCTGCCGGTGCCGGGGCAGATGAGCCCTACTTCTGGGACCCCCCGCGCCAGCAGCCCCCCCCGGGACAGGGCTGCCTGTCCCCGAGCAGCCTGTCCCCTGCCGTGGGGGTGTCACAGCCTGAGATCAGCCCCCAGCCTGAGCCGGTGTAGGTTTGTGTTTTGTTTTGCTTTGTTTTTTAAACACTGTTTATTACCGGTCTGCCACCAGTTTTGGGTGGATTTGCCTCGGTCCCCCCTGTCGCACCCCCGGTGGGGGTGGGGGGCAAGCAGGGCTGTCCAAGGGGGCTCATCTTTCCATCTCTGCAGATCAGGGCCGCCCGGTTCCTCCGCAGCCCTCCCCAGGTGGCCGGGATGTTTCTAAAGGACTAGTCCGCGTGCGGCGGTAAGCTCATTAGCTAATTCCCTTATTACGCAGCGCGGGCTGAATGAAGCATGTGTGTTTGGGCTGCCAGGCAGCCCCCTCTGGCCTTTCTCCCCCACTTGCCTCACCTCCTCCTCACTCCTTTCTCTTTGTTTTAGCCAAGAAGGCAGGTTTTTAGAAGTCCCTTTGGCTTAGTTCAGGGCACACGCTCGTCCCTCCCTTGGGGGCCCTGGGGTCCCCCCAGCCAGAGGGGGTGCTGCAGGCAGGGGGGACCCCGCTTGCCTGCCCTTGCCCTGTGGGGCTTTCTCCTCTGCCAGAGCAGTTTTTTGGGCGCGTTCAGATTTCCGTGTCAATCCCAGAGCCCGGCCAGGAGAAGGCACGCAGGGTTTGACTCAGACAAAGCAACGCCCGGAGAGTTTCCTGGGAAGGAGGCTGCAGCGTGAAGCCACCACCGTGGAGACCTCATCACTGTCTACATCTGCTTGAAAGGCCACTGTAGAGAGGCTGGTGCTGGTCTCACAGTAATTAGTGATAGAACAAGAGGGAATGGCTTCAAGCTGCAACAGGAGAGGTTTAGAGTGGACATTAGGGAACAATTCTTCCCAGCAAGAGTGGTCAGAGGCTGGAAGAGGCTGCCCAGGGAGGGTGTGGAGTCCCCTT
>BJBW01018276.1:0-11926 GCA_004320125.1 Scolopax mira | reverse complement strand
GGAGGATCTCGAGAGGTCCCTTCCAACTCTGACAATTCCATGATCCCAGTGTTGGGGGATATGGTGCAGGGAAGAACTTTGTAGAGTAGGGTCGATGGTTGGACTCAATCATCCCAAGAGTCTTTTCCAACCTGAACGATTCTGTGATTCTCTGGTGGGATGTTCCTCTTTGCTTCATAACCCAACTCTCTTTGGGTTATGAGAGAGTTGATGGGTTCTTGCAGCTCGTTTGCAGAGAGAAACCCAGCCTCTTGCTCCCAACCCCAGTGGATGCTCACCCGGAGCCCAGGGCTCAGAACCCACCAGGCCAAGCCTTCACCTCCAAACAGGGGGGTTCTGGGGGCTCTCTTCTCTCACTGCCTGTGCCGGGAGAAGCCCGGTCACAACCCCTGCCCGGGAAAGAGGGACGGAGCCGGCATCCCACCCTCTTCCTTCTGGGGGGCCACACGCTGCAAAATCCACCTCGCGACGGCGCTTTCCGGCCCTCTGTGAGAATGTACAGTTTGTGGCTCCTTCATTGACTTTGAAGAATGTCCCTTTATTCACAATGTTATTTCCTTTAATCACTGTGAGGTTGCAGGAAATCTTCTTGGAAAATAGTTTTAGATTGGCTGGAATCACCGTACTGTCGCAGGGATGGAAAACTCACTTGAACTTGTTTTCATTTTACCCTAAAAAGTCACTGTCCCCAGAAGGTTCAGATAAATTTGGATAAACATGTGAGTTCCGAGGATTTAGTCGTTGTTGAGCAGTTCCCAACCCCCCCCCCCCTTCTTTTTTTTTCCAAATGAACCTCTATGTCTTTCCAAGTTCCTGAGCTTTCCTCAAGACCAAGGGTGCAGAATTGAAGGAAAAATGAGACATCAGCATAAACAGATTGAAGACAGGCAAATACATCATTAAGGGACACAACAAGTGGGTAGAGATAATGAAGTGGTAGGTGACAGCTTTGGCCATCAGCTGAGAGCTGAACCGACTGAATTTTCTTTTACTTGAGGATATCTATGCAGGGCAACACAGGAAAAACAGAGGATGTGCTAAGTCTTGACTTTTGTGGAACTTTAGCCTCATTTCCACGTGAAATTCTTGTGAGCAATGGAGAGAAACATGGATTAGGTGAACGTGTGGCTCCATGAGAGGACAGCTGGCTGGAAAACTGGATTGAAAGGCCGGTTACCAGTGCTCAACCCTCAGACCAGGTTTGCTCTGGGTCTAGGGTTGGTCAGTGGCAGGGCCTGCAAGAGTTCTTTTCTTGAGAAATTGGAGAAATTTGAAATAAAGCTGTCAATAAGAACAAATATGAGGGTTTTCTATGAGCTGGGAAAAATCTACATCATAAGCACTAGTTGGGCAATGAGCAAGGCTGCTCTGTGGGAAAGCAGCCGGAGGCAAGAGTGGGTCCCCCCGGGGAGTGTGAGCCAGCAGCAGCCCAAGTGAGAAGAGCAAAATCAGGCTGGGATGTACAAACGAGGTGTTTGTAAGACACCTGATATGATCCTGGAAAGTGTGAGCCTGGGCGCTGGGTCCCACTTGGGGCTCGGCGTTTCAAGTTGTGGTTCTTGGAGAAAGCCCAGGGAAGAACAAGATCAGAAATTCAGAAAACATGACATACTGGAGAAGGCTGAAGGACCAGGGTAGCTTAGCATCAAGACAAAAAGACTGCAGGGAAATAAGATAAAAGTCTTTAAATGCATAAAGCCCTGCTACAAAGTGCAACATAATGGGCCATTCCTTGTTTGCAGAGCAGCCATAGGCTCACTCTGCAATGACTGCAGTAAAGAAGATTAAAACTCGTTTTTCTTGGGAGCCGTCTTCACCACTAGAGGTTTATTTTAGGAAGAGTTTAGACAAAAGCTCCACCAGGAAGGGTTTACCCTGTCTGGGGGCAGGCAGACAGGCTAGGTGACCTCCCAAGGGCCTTCCAGGCTTATTTTTTATAATTCTGTGAATGCAGATACTAAAAAAAGAGAAGATCGTTTTGCCTCTAGCCAGTCTATTCGGGACTGATCCTTGTCGGGTGTGTTTTGCTTCAGCTGTGGATGTCGTCTAGGTTTCCATTATCTCCATCAGATTTTTTTTGTTATTCATGCCTAAGCATTTTTTTTTTTCCCCATCCATTTTTTTGCCCGTTTCCTTACATCCCTGTGTTTCTACTTTTCCTGGAATGGGCATATTCCTTGTGTGATCCCCTGACAAACCATGCCTGGAGGGATGTGGCCTTCCCCACCCGAGGGACTGTTGGGATCCGAGAGCATCCTGGGGCAGAGCCCATCTCGCTCATGAATTCACCTGGCGACAGACTCCTGCTGTTGGGAGCTCATGTCTCCCTCGTGGTTTCGCTCCTGTCGCAAGGCCCCCGCGGGTCGTCTGGGGGCTGAGTGCTTTGTGTGTTCTGAAACAGGACTAGCACTGCCATCCCCCTCCATCCATGGGGTTGCAGAGAAAAATGGGAATTTTTCCTGTGTATTAGTAGCACAGGGTATTGTTACTCATGACATTTAAGACCAGAGTTGGCCATTGATCACCTCTGCTGGTTTCCCCCACCTCTTGTTACTCTCTCCAGGTCCAAATAACACAGGGTTTCACTAACGTGCAAAAAGCATCTGGTCCGGAGGAGTGAGGGAGCTCATGGTTTGGTCTTACTGACCCCCTGATGTCCGTCTGATGGCTGATCAGCATTGCTCAGAAAATGTATGTCCTATTTCTCATGCGGGTTTGTCTGGCTTTTAATTTCCAGCCATTGATTCTTGCTCTGCCTTTTTTGGCTGGAATAAAAACACTTCAGCACACGATATTTTCTTACTATGAGAGTACTTGTGCATATCAGTCAAATTTCTTAAGCTTTTTTAAGAAGAAAACAGGTTGAGCCTGATTCTGCCACTGTGGGGTACGTTCTCCTGCCCTTCTGTCTTTTTTTTTGTGTGGCTGTTTTCTGTGCCTTCTCTCATTTCACAGAATAATTTTGGCCTCAGGAGCTCCGGCGGTACAGCTGGTCGGGCCTCCATCCATCAGATTTTGGAAATGTCTGAAGACACAGATCCCAATGCTTTGCTGGCTTCCCGTGCCAGCACTCCCTTTTTTCCACCCACCTTGTGTCCCCCCCCCCAGTTTCAGCCCTCAGTTCCCTAGTCTGGCTGCAAGGATGCTATGGGAGATGGTGAAAGGAGGAAGCGGGAGGGGGTCACGTCTTTGGCTCTCCTTCATCTACATCTTTTTAAAATGGGGCACCAGGCTAGCCGGGGTATTCCGGGGCTGTGAAATCCCTGCTGCATAAGACACTGCCCCATAACTGCCCATCGCTGTGCTGCCTGCCCTGATGCCCACACCTGCATTCACCATGTGGTCCCACCACCCAGCTCACCCCCAGCTGCTCCCCCCTGGGACCCCAATCCAGCCCCGCTCGGTGCCAGAGCCCTGCCTTAGCCCCTGCCACCCAGGGGGATGGCCCACTTTATTGGCCAACGCATCCACCTTGAGGCTTGGTTGCATCAGGACCCACGAGCAGGTGGCTCCGTGCCCTTGGCCACGTCCCGGGCTGCAGCCCAGGTTGGCACAGAGAGCCCCAAATCCCTGCTCTCTGCTGGGAACCAGCCCTGACCTTTCTTGACACTCTTTCAGCAGCATCTCCCTGTGAGGACGACTTCTGGAGAGCGGTTGGGAGGTAGGTAATGGGTGGTCAATCAGCATTAATTAGGACAAATACTTAAGCAGAACATTGTTAAGCACCTTGCAGATACCCAGGTGTCTGGCACCCCCAGCCGCGCTGCTCCCCGCTCCTCCGAAGCCACCGCTTTTGGTCCTCCGGGCAGCTTGAGTCTCTCAGAGAAACCTCTTTGTTTCCCATTTTCAAGCAAGATTTCCTTGGAAGACAGCGAGGGACTAATAATATCTTCACCATATATGGTGCCTTTCACCCCGGGCTGTGTGCGCCTGGGAGCCTGCCTTCCCCTGCCTGCCGCCGGCTGATGGCCAGCCACCGGCCCGCGCCCAGCCCGGCACGGCCAGCACCAAACCAGGGACAAAACAGGGAGGTTTTGGCCAAGTCTCTGCTTTTCCCCCCACGTGGCAGAGACACCAAAGCCAGCCAGGTCTGGCCCAATGGCTCTAAGGCTTAACGCGTGGTTTTACGGCGAGGCGTTTGGGAGGGCTGGTGGTGAGGAGGTGCACGCACATTTCCTGTAGGTCTGGCCAAAAATCCAACACTTGAGAGCGCCGGGGAACCCTACAGTTTCACAGAACGTGCCATTTTGATGTTCACAAAAGACAAAACATTGCCAAAGCCTGGGGAACGGTGTGGAAGGAGCCAGCGCTATTTTCCTCCTCCTGGCTTCGCTCGGTGTTGTTTTCTCCCTCGGCCCCTCAGTGACCATCCAGCTGGATTGTTCCTGCACCACGCGGGTCCCAGCCCTCTGAGAAACGCTGGCGGGATGTCTCCCAGCTGGGATGGGGGCTCAGTTTCAGCCTTGCTCTCTGCTGGCAATTTGGAGATGGCCAAGGCGTGAGCCCCTGCACTGGTGCTGCTGTGACACGTGCCCAGGCAGAGGGACTGCAGGTGTCAGGCTCCAGAGGACGGGGGGGGTCTCCATGTGCCGGCTCTGCCATCAGGGGCACCTTTATGTGATGGTCAGACCCCTCAAACCTGCCCAAATGCACTGGGGTTTCTCTGATGGCCAGGCAGGAGGACAGACCTGGTGCTTCCAGGTCTCCTCTCATGACATCTTCCGAGTCCCCTTCCTGCACTAATCTTGTCCTTCTATCCAAAACAATTATGGAGGCCTTGTTGTTTTTGGCACAGTCCTTTATTTACAAATCCCATCCTGCTTATAGCTCATGGTTTCATTATCCTCTAGATGTTTACAGAGCTCCTTTTCTTAATATTTGTGCCATTATTTTACTAGGGACCCGGGTGAGACTTTCCAGACAGTAATTGTCTGGCTCATCCTCTCCCCCACCAGCTCTTTCTGCAGAAGTGCACATCTCTCTCCCCGCTTCCCCTGCCTGCCCAGGGTGCCTGAGGACCCGCAGGGCTCCGGGCAGTAGCAGAGGGGTGTCCCGCTCTGAGAACGTGGGGAAGGATGTGCAGAGGGGGCAGCTGCCCCACACGTGCACCCCCAGCCCTGAGCTCCTGACGGGCATCTCCTTCCCTCTGCACTCCCCCATCCCAGGCTCGGGTGCAAATCCTTAGTCGGGGGGGGGTTAGCCCCTCGGCAGGCTTTCGGCTGGCTGGGGACCGTGTCCTGGGGAGCCAGACGGTGGCGAAGGCAGCACTGGGCCTGTGGGGTCATTAGCATGGTGGGGTCATTAGCATGGTGGGGTCATTAGCATGGTGGCTGGTGCTGTGTGAGGCTCTGATGCTGGTCCCTGCCCCGGGGCTGTCTGTCACAGGGGCTTGTTTAACCTTCTTTGCCACAATATCTCGCAGCCTTTAATCTGTTTATCCTCGTAACCCCGCTATGAGGTGAGGGATAGTTATCCTCATTTCGGAGGTAGGGAACTGAAGGGATTCTTTGCTTTTCAAATGGAGATCAGCATTTAATCGTGCAGAGAGAAAGATTTTGAAAAACCTGCCTGAGACAGCAGGCGCACGGTGTGTAACCCAGCGGCCGTTTCTGCAAATCCCATTAAGCGCCTCCTTTTTCAGCCGGGGCTGTTTCGGGGCAGAGCAGTCACAAGTGGGGGTGCCAGGTGGGCTCCTGCCCCATCACGGGGCACGGAGAGACAGAGCTGCCCCCGCCTCTGCCCGGGGGTCTCCCTGGGTGCTGGGGGGGGGTGTGCGGTGCCCCAGCAGCCCCCGCTCAGAGCGGGTGCTTGAGACCTGAACTGCGGGAGCCTGTGAGATCCCTGGGACCAAGCCTGCAGCGGGTCGGTGCTGTGAGCGGGGTGTAGAAGGGTAAGGTCAGGGATAGGAGGGGGTGTTGGTGCAGCATCCCCCCCCCCGGCCCTGTGAGCCCACGGCGCTGCTGAACGAGGAGCGAGGCGAGAACTCTCCCCCCTTGCTGTCCCTGCCCGGGCAATCGGTATCTGCAATCTGGGTCTGGTTTAAAGACCCACCAGCCGTGGTTTCCCCGCAGGGACGCTGGCGGGAGGTGTCACCGGTCACCCGGGGGGGGTCTGTGCAGGGCTTTGCCGCGGTGGGTGCTGCGCCTGTGGGAACGCAGCGTCTCGGGCTGCGCGGAGGTCAGTGCTTTTGTCTGGCTGCGGGGAGTTTATCTCTGCGGATCTTGCCTCCTTTCCTGGGTCAGGCTTCACCTCCGCTGTTATCAGCAAACGCAGGAACAGCCCGCTCCGGAGCCGGGCTGCCTAGGAACCTCTCGACCCCCTTGGCCGGGGAAGGCAGGGCTCCCACATCCCTCCCACGCTAATGGGGCACTGGCCGGGCATGAGCCCGAGGGGTGAGGTGTGCAGGCCCCTGTGGCTGCCCTCCTCTCTGTGCCACCCCGTGCCCCCCGCCCTGTGTTGTGGGGCAGCGGCGTGGGGCACGGCTGCGTGTTCTGCAGCAGTGGCTTCAGCTGGCTGTGAAGGATGAGACACCGGGGACATCAGAGCCCTCCCCAGTCTCACCTCCTCTTGGGTCCTCTGCCCCGAGCACGGAGGGGACAGGTCTCCACCAGCAGCACCAGTCCCCCCCGCCATTCCCCGCTGGGCTGCCCCCGTCCCAGCGCACCCTCCCCTTCCCAGCAGCTCCAGCCGGACCCCTCCAGCTGTCTCCACAAACCCAAACCATTAGCATTTCCTGTTCAAACATTTCCAATAAATAAATGGAGACATCATGCCACAAGCCCACAAGTGACCCAGAGGCGGGTCCGAGGCCGGGATGGACACGACCACCCAGCGCCCGACCCCCTGGCTGAGCGCCAGCCCTGCCTTTGTTTGAATTCCCGGGTGAGTAAGCGCTCGGCTGACGCCAGCCAAAACGCTGTAAGAAATTATTTTTTTATATTAAATAAATTGTTTTCAGTAAATCTGCTCCTACACCAAGGTCCAGGAGTTACCCACGGCACCGGGCGCGCTGCAGAGGAGCTGCAGTCCTCTTTCCTGGCCCCGTCACAGCCCTGCTGGGGCACACCCCCGGCCCGCAGTGGTCCAGCTGTGACCAGCTGTGCTACAGATGCCTCCATCCTGCCAGCCCTGCGGGTGCAGCTGCTCCCACCGCTGCCTGGCAGCCCGGGCACCCGCAGCAGAGCAGGTCCCTGCCACGCATGGGGTGTCTCTGTCCCAAGGCACGAGCCAGGCTGCTGGCGGGGGGCAGAGGCTTGGGTTTGCTGCCCCCGTGGCACTCTGGCCTCTGAGGTTGGCAGCTGTATCCCCCCAACCAGCCTCCTTGGCTGTGCAAAAGTCCATGCCCTCACAGTGGTGCCTGTCCTCCTATGGGGTTAGGGATAACTGGGCCAACAGCCCGGGCTCCTCCTGCCACCCACGGGCCACCCCACATCACCCCTTGTCCCCCCATCTCACCCCCTGGCCCCATGGACCATGTCCTATCCCCACGGGTCACCCCTTGTCCCTTCATACCCTCTGTGTCCCCCCATGTCATCACATCCCCCCACGTCCCCATGTCCCCATCTCCCACCCACGTCCCCTGTGTTGGTCATCTGCACCCTTGGGAAACCTTTGATGGCCCAGGGTACGGGCACCAGCGCCCGGGTGGGTCGTGGTCCATGGGCCAGTGTCCTGACATCTGATGTAAAAGGAAGCACATTCTCCCAGCCCCAGTGGCTCTTCCCGTGGCAAGCACTTCCCGTCCCAGCCCACCCATTGCCCCTTTCAGGGTCAGTGCTCCTCCTGGGTGCCTGGGGACCGAGTGGGTGCAGAGGAGCTGAGCGTGGCCGTGGGGCAGGTTCTGAGCAGCCCGTGGGCTGGGCTGAGACTCCAGGGACACCAGGACTAATGTGCAAAATGGGTTTAAATACAGAAATGGAAAATGCCTGGCTGTGCCCAGGCACAACGATGGCAGGAGGGGTCTGAGCCTGGTACACATGCTCCTTCTCGGGGATGCACAGGCTTTGTCCTCGCCGCTCTGGGTTGCTCTCTGGCTTTCAGCTGGAAGCAAAGAAGATGATTTGGAGCCAACTAAATGGTGACAAATAGGAAAAATACCAGGAATATAGCTTCCACTAATTTTTTACCTTGTTTTTTTTTTTTTTTTAATTCTATTTTGCTGAAGTGAAAAAATCCTGCAGGAACATGATGTTTGAAATTTTGCTGATGATATTTTCTGAAGCATTTAAAAAGGTTGAAATGTTCTTTCAAGAGAAGATGCAGACATTCTGCTCCTTCCTTTGGTGGGGTGTTAATGCTCCAGCATGATAAAACTTCAGAAACTGAAACGTAGTGAAACCACATTTTAAGTAATCTGTTTTGTGGAGAAAAGAAAATAGCCTTTTCTGATTTGGAATTATTTAATTTCTTTACAACTTCTGCTTTGCTCAAGAGAAGCTCCTGTTGCTCTCTCCTACAGCAGGGGAGAGGGGAGTTGGGGCGATGTGTCGGGGAGAACAGCCCAACACAGTGTGAACTGGTTTTTTTGGTGCCACTGGTGCCCAGCCCAGCAGGAAGGCAACAACAGGGGTCCCTTCCCAACCCCTGACGGTGCCCCTCAGCAGGACCTATGGCCCTGGCGGCCACCGGGGCTCCGTGCCATCAGCACTTGCGGGCGCTGACAGATGGAACCGGCGAGGGGTTGACGGAGGCCGGAAACTCCTGATCCCTCTTTATCTGCCCCTCGCCCTGCTCTCTCATCTCCCCGTCATGTCTCCATCTCGCCTGGTATCTCACATTCCTATTCCTGCGCCTCCCCAGCTGCTGGGGGGTTTGCCCACCCCTCACAGCTCCCTCTGGCTCCCCCATCTCACCAGCAGTGTGGGGTCCTGGACTTTTCCCAGGACCTGCTGGGCTCACCGCCTGTTGGGAACATCAGCCCTGAGCGAGGGGAGGCACCTCAGGTGGCCCCATCCCGTGTCTGCACCTGTCTGCAGGTGCCTGGGACAGGGCTCTGTGGCTGCCACGTGTTGCAGGTTGGGGTGGGAGGAAAGGATCAGGCCCAGCTCAGCATCATCATCTCAGCACTGAGAAGGTCAAGGAGGCTTCCTGCTGTCTTCCCCAAACGTTCCCGGGCTGGAATCCAACTTGGGTACCATCTCAAAATCAAGCACGGACCTTTCTCTTGGCTCTCCTGGCATCCCTGATCCCCACGGCTCCATTGCAAACCCACTGCCCCAGCTGGGCAGGGTGGCAGCGAGGGAGCCGGGATCTAGTGTCAATGTAGCTGCCCCTAAACACACTGCCAGAGATCAGCTAATCTGATAATTACAGCAACAAAAGCCATTTAGACAAACCATGACCTGACCCCGGGAGCTTGGAATGAAAACATTTTACCCTCCTCTGTCTGGATTCTGCACCGAGAAAACATCTGTATTGGGAGGAGGGCTGGGAAAACAGCCCCTGCTCAGCGCCCGCTGGGAAGGGCTGTGGCTCAGCCCGAGGTGGGCAACACCTGAGGGGAGGGAAGCCTAAACCCCTCCAGGATGACAAGGTCGAGGGCATCCTGGCACCGGGCTCTTTGGTGAGGAAGAAGATGAGGCAGAGGCCAGAGGGGTGCGAGGGCAGATCTTTCGAGGGGGAGTGAAAGGGATGGAGGGAGTGGAGCTCATCTGCACCCTCCCAGAAAGGGCTTTTTTCCAAGCCCAGGTGGGGCTCGCTGGTGTGTGGGGGCAGCACCTGGTCCCTGCATCCCTGCGGCAGCCTGAGCTCTGCAGGAGGTGGGCTGGCTGCCGAGCCCCCCCCCCGCCTCTGCCTCCCAGGAGGGGCTGAGCGTGGGGGGCCATGCCTGCGTGTGGCGTGGTGGTGCGTGCCTGGGGGGCTCCATCAGTCCTGTTAAGGTGTGCAAGCCTTCCCGTTGAGTGGCAGGTCCTTGCTGCCTGTCAGTCGGAGGCAGGAGATGAAGGGAGGGATGCCTCAGGGCCGGCTCCCATGTTTCTCCTGCTTTTACATACATCTTGGTGGCACCTTTTGTGTAGGCTGGGGAGATGAAAGCTCAGGGCCAGAGGGATCTTGCTAAAGCACAGCCACCCGGCTCAGGGGCCCAGCGGCCTGCTGCTTTGTGCCTGTCTGTCTCGTTCCTGCATCTGTTCCCAGAGGAGCTCTGCTCTGCACCGCCAAGGGCACGGGACACCGGGCAGGCTGGGGGCATTCAGGAGCACCGGCAGGTAACTCCTGCTGGGTCAGAGACCCTGGCCTTGCGGGCAAGGGCAGCGGCACAGACGGTCTCTCACCATCAGCTGAGCTCACGCTGCCCAGGAGCCCCCGGGGAAAGGGAGGAGGACAGTGCTGGTTTGGGGAAACTGCATTTTTCCCGCAAATGGCTCTGCTCAGCCTGCTCTGGCGGTCCCAAGCAGTGGCCTGGTGCAGCCAGCTCAGCACGCAGCAACCCTGTGCCTTTGTGACTTCTCTGCTCTGCTCTGGAAAGGGCTTGGCCACGTCCCCAAATATCCCAGTGCTCTTTGGAGAGGGATAGGATTAGAAACCAGTAGGTGCAGTGAGAGTCCGCTGGTCCAGGGGCTCCCTGGCAGAAATAGGATGCTCTAAGCACCCTTAGTTGGCTTTTCCCATGGCAGCATCCCCCTCGGGCAAGGCTTTACTCCTCCTGAGCAGAAAACATGACTCACCCCACGGGCTGCCCCCGTGTACCTCTGGTGCCATTTGTCTCATCAATGTTCCCTGCTCAGCCCCTGCAGCATCTCCCACCCACCTCAGGAGACCCAAGTCCTCTTCGTCCCGTTAGGGCTGGAGTTCAGCTCAGGGTTAGAGCGATGGGTGGGGTGAGATTTAAGGTTGGGGTTAGAGTTAAGGGCAGGGTTCGGGGTTGCTCTCACAGCACCTCGATAAGGCCAGGCGTTTGCAGGGGTTCACAGAAGAGACCCGAAGCTCTTTCTGGGTTTTTATGCAGCCTTTTCTCATGGCCCGATACAAGTTTTGACCCGAGCCGGCCTAAAAACCCCACCAGGGCCAAGGCTTTGCTCTGGCGCTGCTTATCTTGCTCCTTTCCCATTCCACTCTTTTCTCCCGAGGCAGAAGCTCGGGCTGCCGTGCCACCGGGCAGCTCTGCCTCTGCCCTGCTCTCATGCTGAGCAGAAACCCCCCCCCCGCCCCCCCCGGGGCTCCCCCCCAGCTAGCCAGGCTATGGAGCCACCGACGGCATGGGAGGAGGGGGGGCGAGGCGTCAAACTGGTTTTCCACTGGTTTTCCGAGGGATCTTGGCTGGGCTATCAAAGGGAGCGTATGACACTTAGGGCTGTCTGCGAAAGGATTTGGGGACACAGGTCCTTCCCCGCCCCAGCCCCCCGTTTTATGTCACGAGGGGTTGGGGAGGTGTCGCGCTGGCGGGGCTGCTCCTTGCAACGTCCTTCCCGTTTCCCTCCGAGCCTTTCCCAGGTACCGCAGCATCGCGGGCGGATTCCCACGCGTTTCTTAGCGCCCTCGAGTCGGGCGGCGGGTTCTTCTCGGAGCCGTTCCCGCACCGTGGGGCAGCCAGCACCCTCCCCGGGGGTCGCGGGTGGGATGCCGGGGCAGCCCCGGGCCACCTCCAGCCTGTCCCGCCGGAGCCGGTCAAAGCTGGGAGGTTGCGGGAGAAGAGGCGGGCGGAGCTGGCGGCGGCGGCGGCGCGATGCGCGGGGCGGCTCTGCCCTCTGCCGACACCCCCCGGCACCGCCGCCGCTCCCCGGCCGTCTGCCGCTCCCGGCCGGAGGCTCTTGCTGGGAGAGGAGGCACCCCCAGCTGAGCTCGGGGCTCCCCCGGGGCTGGGAGGGTCTTGGGGGGCTACCCCACCCGCAGGTGGCTGGGAATCGGGAAAGTGCCTGAAAAAATGGGGGGCAGAACCACGGAATTGTCTGAGTTGAAGGAACCTCTCGAGATCCTCCAGCCCAACTCC
>BJBW01018272.1:0-12618 GCA_004320125.1 Scolopax mira | reverse complement strand
GTCAGGTCGAGGGAGTTATTTACTATTTGTTGATTATGGAAGGTTTTTTTTCTTTCAGCCTCCTTGAAAATCCTTGGCCCTGGCTGTGGCTGCAGGGAGACTGCTGGAGTAGCCCAGCCTCTGGCTCGGTGCAGGGCAGCCCTCCTCTGCAGGGGAGGAAACACTGGCCCCACGGAAGGCAGGAGACCACAGAGTGTGAACTATCTGGGTTTTCTTCTGGGCATGTCACTGCTTTTTCAGGCATGGAGACAATGGGCCCCAGATCCCAGTAGTGGTTAGGCTGGGGGCTGGCTCTGACCACAACCTGGTTGCCTTAAGTAGATTGTTCATTCACATTCCTACCATTGCTCTGCTCTTCTGACAAAGGGAGGGGAGAGACAAAGGGGGAGGAGAAAGTAGGGACAGAGTTGACTTTCATTTTCCTCTTCTCGTTTGCCTTGTCCTAGCAGAAAATTTTGTGGTGTGTCTAATTCCTATTGTATGTGTGTGAGAATCCCACTGTTGCTTATGTGTTATCCCACCAGTGCTTAAAGGCCATTCCAAGTGGAAATCATCTATCCTAAATTGAGTTTATTGACCTGCATTCCTCCAGGTCAGTGGTATCTTCCTTCAGTGTCCTAAAACCAATACATAACATATTTGTACTGCTATGGGGTGATTAATGTATGTACAAACATGAAAAAATTATCAAAACCATGAAGTATCATTTATCTTTACGTTTATTTAGCAAAAGATGGGTAAAGTCATCAATGAAATGCCTTGCAACATGTGGGTGAAGAGTGGGGGCTGCTTGCTCATTAGAAATATAACTGATTTTCATTAGATCTTCTGGCTTACTCTTGGTGACTGAAGACCAGAGTAAAAAAAAAACAAATTTAACTTTGTAAAACAGTTTAAAATGTGTTTTGGTGTTTAAATAGGAAGACTGAGTTAGCTTCATGGTAGCACATTTGAAAACTACTATAGAAATGAAGGAAATGCAGGCTTAAAAGTCAGTTGATAATTGGAAAAGAGAAGCTCTGACACAGAAAGATGGACTGGTGGATGGAAGGGGGTTTTGCAGCAGTTAGTGCTGCAGGGTATGTGCCAGCACTCTGGGACCTGCTACTGTGTTTATAAACAGGTCTTGGAATTACTAGTAATTAAGGCTTCTCTTTAGAATGCCTTTTGTGGTACATCATTATTGTTTTGTGGTTGGCTGTTGGCTATAGCAAAAGGGTCCTCCTTCACAATGGAGGCTTTTAAGCAGCGCAAATTGTGAATAATCATAGAATAGGAGAAGATTACTCTCTAGGACAAAATTATAGCCTAGGATAAAATATATATTTTAAAAACACAGAGAACTATGATCATATAAAGGTTTTATGGGCATTTAAGATGACCTGGAAAATGAACTGTATTTTCGTTACTAGTGAGTAATGAAACCATCTAAACTAAAGCTTATTTAACCGTAATGGAGCACTTGCACACAAGAGACTATACAATGCCTATCCTGCCCAAAAAGTGAATAGTACTATAAGGGATTTAAATTAAAGCATAGTTGAGCTTTATGTTAGAAATTGCAGAATTTTAGTCCTTTAGTAACGTTCTCCCTTCTGCTTCAAGGTGCCAGTACACTGATTTTACACGTGGCGGCTCGTACAGGGTAAAGGGACTGCGAGAGCTGAGGTGCAGAGAGAATCCTTGTGCTCCTGATGCCCCAAAGAGGCCCAGGACTCCCTCCCAGGCTGTGGAAGAACTGCCTCGATGTGCATGTCTGTTAATAAAGACTTCTAACGAGTTGTGAATTCAGGGGCTAGTAGAGTCTTCTTGAAGAATAACTAATGTAGAATGTGTGTCCGGGAAGGTAGGGGGTGATTGTAGATCAATTAGTCTGATCTCAATGCTGCCCTTTGTCAAGGGATGGTGAAGGCGAGGGTAATTAAGACAGAGGGAGGTGGGAAGGAGGAGGCTAAACTGCAATGTGCATCTTGTCTGCCATTTGCATCTCAGCTTCTTGAGGAAGCGGTTGATGTCTTAGAGCACTGTAATGCCACGGGCAGGTCACAACACATTCTGATAACGCTGTGCTGCTAGAAATTGTTAGAGGTCAAAGTGATAGAAATTTAAACGAGAATATTCAGATTGATAAGGATCTGAGGTAATTATGAAAATGTAATGGCTTGTATTGAGAGGGAAATCTTCAGAATGGAAAGATGCCTCAGAGACTAGACTTCAGCAAGATCATGTTTATCATCATCAGTCATTTTGCTCTAAGAACAAAGTACATACCTACGAAATCAGCACGTGTGGAAAATCTTGGAGACTGTGTTACTCTTGCTGTGCTCTTGATGGTCTTACAGGAAGAATTAAATGATACTGTGGATACAATGGTGAACTTTATTACACTGTATGCCAAGCCATGCAGGTACAGCGCCTGTTCTTGGCATGGTACTGGGGTGGGACAGAAGGACTGGTGATTTTTACCAGAGAGAAGATGATAGTTGGTGGATTGTAGGACAGACTGTAACCTGCCAGTGTGCAGAGAGCTAACCTGATTCCCAAGTCGCTTGGGAAAATATTTTCGGTAGGCACAGGGAAGCAATTTTGTCATATTTGCATGTATGAGCTTAAATTACAGTAGGTGCTTCGAGTTGCCTGTTGTCTCTTGGTGGTTCTGCTGGTGGAGCATGATGCAAGAGCAAGAGGCATTAAGTATCATTTGAAGCAAAAGAGATTCTGACTGAGTTGAAGGAGGAAGTTCTTCACTGTGAAGACAGTGAAGTGGTAGAACAGGTTGCCCAAGGGGTTGTGCAGTCTCCATCCGTGGGGATTTTCAAGATCTCGAGTGAGCAAATCGCTGAGTAACCTCCTCTGGCCTGGCAGCTGACCCTGCTCTGACCAGGTCCCTTCCTACCCCAATGACTCTGCCATTGGGAGCCTTTAAAGGTGCTATGGGGAACCAGGGAAGAAAACTAAACGTTGTAGCTTCATTAACTAACCAGAAGGAAAGTTGAAAGAAGCTATGGTTTTAATTCCTATGAATACCTTAGAGGGAGGGAGAAAGGGATAAATATCAAAGATGCAAAATAATTAATACCAAAACAGGTCAAGATCAAAAGACTTAGAAGTTGGTCATAAATACTGGGAGGGGAAACCAGAAACTTTCTTCTCTGAGGAATGAAATTGTGGAAGGAGCCTCCAGGTAAAACTTCAAGGGTGGGGGGGAAAGCATGTAATGGTTGGAGATGGACCTGTACAAGGTTCTAGAAGGAATTAGTTGACAAATCGGAGGTGGGGTGTATATTAGAGATGTAATGTGTTAGAATTCAGCCCAGTGTTCTCAAGGATTGGGAAAATCTCTAGAGTTGTTCCCCCTCCCCAATTATATACGTGTTTTATGTTCAGTTTGTTCTCTCTGTAGCGTGAGAAGTTAGCTAGCACAACTAGAGACAGGTATGCTCATGGCATTACCATTCCTCATCTCTCATGTGGTGGCACATGATGGTTTGTGGATTTTGTTCTTTTACTGTGGACCTTATGTTTAATATAGGATGTGAAGATGATGTTTTGTGGCTTTGCTCAAATAATTCTCTTATGTGCTTGGCTTTGCAGACCACGGCAGTTGGTGCTGTTGGCCTGGTTCAGGCTTATTTTTCTATTGGAGAAGAATATATAAAAATGAGAAGTGTGTATTAAAATTTATACTTACGTGGGTGCTAATAATGAAGTGTTCTACAGTCCAAGTAAAGCCCCGAAAATGTGACATCAGATGTTACTTCTTGCTGCTTCTGCAAAGATAACTACAAAATTTGGATAGCAAAGGTCAGACGGGTTTAAAAAAACAAACCTGTGGGATTTTCTTTTCATGCTGAAGAGCCATGCAGTATGTTTCATCCATGGGCATTTTGCATGCTTCAGTATCAAGCTTAAGTCCCTGATCTGAGTGATTGTTACCTCTTGATGAAGGAAAAAAGAATTGCAAAGCTCTGAACTAGATATTTAATAAACTTTAAAATATAGAAAAGATTGGTCCTATTCCTATTTAATTTTCCATTAACGTGTTAGGTGAGGCATTGGGTTGAGCTGTTTGGAAATGAGCTGAGTGTCTAAAACAGTGTAAAACAATCATCTTCATGAGAGATAAATGAGAATTTTTCCAATTAGGTCAAAGTTACGAAAGTGGAAGATGAGTAAGGGCTTTCACCTCAGAATGGTGAGAACTAACCTAAACTCTCCCAGCCTTTGTCATGTCTAATTGTGACTGTGAGGTGTCACCTGTGAAGAGAGCTTGTGCTTGTGTCTCCTCGTCTGGAGCCTTGGCTGTGTGTGGGAGCATTGGATGAGAGGCTCCATTCTCCTGCTTCAGTAATTGTACTGGCCCAGTTTAATTTCTGTAACCCGGAGTCCCACTGCCATCTCTTACATCGAAGGCACGCAGTTACTGACTTTAAAGAAAAAAAAATCATAATATGTACTTGAAGCTCTGAGCTATTGAGAGGGAAAGGTAAGATGTCAAGAATACCAACAGGCTGTTTCTATGACAATGTTAGTTTTAAGTGCAAGCATAAAAAAGAATAAAGATTTTACTTTGAAACTATCAGATGAGGGTATGGAGCACACAGCTGCCCCTGTGCCAGCTGTGAAAGGCAGAGCTGATAACACAGCTGCCCACCGTGGGAAATGGAGAGCAAGGAGGCTTTTCTTTTTCCTGTCGCCTGCTTTGTCATCTTTCCTCCCCCTTTCCTGTATGCAATTGCCTTTATTGAACCATTTGCTTCCACCAGTAACGTTCCTCAGCGTGAGGCCACTGGTGGGACTGGGTATTTCTGTGGGAAGATCCAGTGTGTACCCCGTTATGGGGAAGCTGTTATGGAGAGTGCTGTGTGGTGGATTGGCCTTGGCTGGTTGTCCACTCTGCTGCTCCCTCACCGCTCCTCGGCAGGGCAGGAGAGGATGGAAGACACCGTGGGTCAAGACAGGGAGATCACTGGCCAAGTATTGCAAGGGGCAAAATGACCTTGACTTGGGGACAATGAATTTTATGTCTTGCCAAATAAAATGAAGTTAGGTGGTAGGAAAACAAGACAAAAAATAAAACACTTCACCATTTCCCAGGCTCAGCTTCCCTCCTTCATTCTCCTGTTCCACCCCGGTCTCCTCAGGATGGCACCCCGAGGAGTTGCTCTTCCTCTCCCCTTCTTCCTCCTCTGCCCTGCCTTTTACAAGGGGTGTTCCTCACACTTTTCTCGCTGCCCCATGGTGTTTTCCCCTTTCTTAGACATGTTTCATGGAGGTACCACCACCTTCACTGGCTGGCTCGGCTGTGGCCTCCATGGGGCCTCTGTGGAACCAACCCTGCCCAGCGTGGGGTGTCCCCAACCTCTCCTCACAGAGGCTGCCCCAGCAGGTTTTTTACTCAGAAGGTGACACATATGTTGTGTGGTGCTGCCGGGTTGACCTGGCAGCAGGACCTTTGGGTTACTCTGTGGGGAGTTCTCAGGTACCCTAGCAGGAGAGAGACAAATATTTGCATATGAATAAATGCAGTTCTTACCTTATGGTGCTATATGTAAGGCTTTTTATAGCTGAAATCTTCAAAGGGATATCCTGTTTCCATTGAATTTCTCAGAGACTTGGGCCTTTAACACCCTCAGGCTTCTTTTCATGGTCTAGTTACTGTGAAGCGAAACCTTTACTTAGACATGGTGACAAAGTAGTAGAAAATACTTTTCAACACTTTTGGCTTAAGTTCTTAACTGCTAAACTTGTAATTTTAAAATAAGACATCTAAGTTGACAGGGGGGAAAAAAAAAACCCAACCACAAAACCAAACCACATTATAAGTAATGGGAAGCTCTTACAGAATATGGTTCAAACTCTAATTTTCCAGATGTACCAGGCAGAGGCACTATCTTGATTTTTTTGCCATCTACTCCTGCAGGGCAGCAGCAATGCCCAGGTTATCTGCGTGTCTCCTCGCATTTTTGAGGACTCAAGAAATCTTAGTTTTGTTGTTGACACTTGCTTGTTTCTAAAATTACTTTTGTTTTTAAATCAGTACTTTTGTTGTTGGTTTTACACCACCTGTGTTTAGTATTGTGCTGTCAAATGTTAGGATTTTTTAAAAGCTGGACAGCAGCCTAATGTGTGTGGTTTTTTTTTTTTTAAACTAGATTTATAAATCTTGACTTGGACTTAAAAGTTTTGGTGTCATCTTCAGAATACTTATATGTTTGGGGGGGGCTTTTTTTCTAACTGTTCTATCTTTTATTTGCAGGCCTTCCCAGATTCATCAGTCAGCCAGAATCTTCATCTGTCTATAAAGGAAACAGTGCAATCCTTAACTGTGAAGTCAACGTTGACCTTGCCCCGTTTGTGAGGTGGGAGCAGGATCGCCAGCCGGTCTTTCTGGATGACCGGGTGTTTAAATTGCCATCTGGGGCTCTAATTATTAGCAATGCAACTGATACGGATGGAGGACTCTATCGCTGCATCATTGAAAGTGGTGGGACCCCCAAATACAGTGATGAAGCAGAGCTCAAGATTCTTCCAGGTATTAAGCTGTTTTTCTTCTTAAAAAAATTAATAATTAAAAAATTAGTCAAGCAGTAGCAGGGGGAACCTAACAAGAATACTCACAAAGGAGAACACATGAGAATCTGCTCTATTTTGATTTTTAAGTGTATATTTTAAGTGGAACTAAATGTCATGTGTGTTCTGGAATCTGGTGGTTCAGGCCCTTGAAAGGATTTTGGCCCTTGGGAAGATGAACTGGCATCTTGCAGCTGAGAAACAGAAAAGCAAAATGAGTTATCAGTGTCTGAGCTCTGCAGTGATTGGAGACGGGCTGGAGACTTGTGCTTTTTTGCCATATGTAATCATTTAACTTCTAAGGGGTTTTTTGGTAAAGGCTTCTTTTAAAAAGTCACTGCTAATACACTTACACTGTGATGTGTTACAAATAGGGAATTGGCTTTTTCTTTGGTAAAGGCTTCTTTTAAAAAGTCACTGCTAATACACTTACACTGTGACATGTTACAAAGAGGGAATTGGCTTTTTCTTTGAGTATAAATGTTTGGGGATTAAGTTTCTCAGGCTTGAATGCCATGTTTAAAATTCTGTTGAAGTTTCCAAAGGAAATTGGTGCTTAGTCCCTTGCTCTTAGGATGTTTAAGCTCAGGCACTTTTAGGAAGTTCCAATTTAGGAAGGAAGCACCAATATTTGGGAAGTTCTGCTGCCTGTTGGGAAGTCTTCAGATCCCGAAAAGGTGGGATGGCTCTTTATTTTGAAGGTTTTTAGTTGTGCCTATCATGCAGAAGGGTGTAGATTTTCTTAAAAGAAAGTCAGTTCATTCTTATTTCTGCATAGAGTGTCTTCTGTTTTGAATGACAATATTGCACAGAGCTGGGTGTCACCAGATGTTCTAATACAGAGTTTTGAAAATTGACCAAAAATAAGGCAGGATTGTGAATTGCACTTTCCCAAACTAGGAAAACATGGGCTGTGTTTTATGTGGGCTCTCTTAATTATTTCCAGAACTTTATGCTGTCTCCTCCAAATTAGTCTTCATGTTAGAATTCCGATTCAATTTTTACTGCTGGGAGAGGTGCCAGAGAGGGCTGGTGCATGTCCATCTTGGGAGGATTTTGGGGCTACGCTGGGCAATGGCATGGTTGGTCCGACCTCGTGGACTTCACGTGGGTGGTTGCACTGGGCATCTTCAGAGGTCCCATGGCCATGATTGCTTCTGTTCCTTGTGACTATGTCGCTTTTCTCTTTAAAATGCCCCAATTTTACAATTGCAACCTTCCCTCTTTTAAAATGGAGGCATTTGCTAGGCTTTGGAAACTAATCATGCTTCAAATGGGAAGTTGTCTCATTGAGTTCATGAACCTTCAGGAATACTTCTCTTTTCTTCGACTAAGACTATAGTTTTGGAAGAAGTGCACTTCTGGGAAAGGCGCTTAATTTGAACTATTTTAGTATGTTTTGCCTTCATGTTTCCACAACTCTTCAAATGAAATCTTAAGACTTTTTCTGATTTTTGGCAATTTAAGATTTCCCAGTAAACTCCATATTGTGTTGATCTTTCTAATTCTTTGGCTCCAGGTGTGGTTTACTTGCTGTTGTAATGTTTTGCTGCAGGTGATTAAATATAACATATTTAATATAAATATAAATGTTAGGGAATACAAATAATGCCGTTTCCTTGCTTGGATCAGGAGTCTGAAAGTGGGATTAAATGTTGCACAGAAAGCTCTCTTAATCTTGAGTGGCCCTGTAATTGATTGTTTGGTCTGAGACGTATTTGAAAGGAGGATTTGAATTTATCTGTTCTTCATACAGTGTCCTATTTTTTCTGACCGTGGGCTTTCTTAGAGCAGTCAGGCTGCCTTTCCTCTGCCACCATTTCCGAGCTCTGCTTTCAAATACAGGAATGCAAGGGTCAAAAAAAAAAAAAATCACTTAATTTTTGAGTCCAGTTTCCACTGACCTGAGAACTGATCTCCTTTTTGGGAGCTCGGAGCATTAATGAGTTGTGTCCCCAGTGAGTTGTGCTGACTCCTCTCCCCAGTGCAGTGACTGCTGGCAATCTGTTAGAGCTCTTTTCTGCAACTTGGCTCACTCCACGTGCCCCTCCAGGTCCCTCTCACTGCATTACCCGCCTCTTCACCCCCTGACTTATTTCTGGAGCAAGCAGACTCCTTCCCTCTAACGGGAACGTGGGCAGAGCTGCTGAGATAGAGACAGATGGTGTGATCTAGGATTGCTCTAAGTTTGGCTCCCTCTGCCTGGGACAACTCTGAAACGTGATTTTTCTCAAATACCCTGACAATCTCATCACGTTATGCTTGGAGCATATGCATGCCCTTAATATAGTGCTGTCAATGCTTGCTTATCAGTTTTAGCACTTTGAAGAACACCAAACCCAATTTTCAGAAGCTGCTGTGAGTATTGCATAGGTCCCAGGTGTGAGACAGGATGAGAGGCACAGAGTGGGCTTTGGTGGGCAAAAGTAGTGTAGGTACAGAGTACCCTGCCCACATTTAAGGGGCCAAAACCAGCTTGTCCCATTCTGTAGCTTGCTTCTCCTCGATCTTCTAAGTGCACATCTGAGACCAGAGGAAACAGCCTCAAATTGCTCCAGGGGAGGATTAGATGGGATATTAGGAAAAACTTATTCACTGAAAAGGTTGTCAAACACTGGAAGAGGCTGCTCCAGGAGGTGGTCACCATCCCTGGCAGTACTTAAAAGCCAGGCAGACGTGGTGCTGAGGGACATGGGTTAGTGGTGGAGTTGGCAGTGCTGAGTTAATGGTTGGACTTGACAATCTTAAGGATCTTTTCCAACCTAAATGATTCTATGTGTGAGTATTGAGAATAGAGCAAATTTTGCAGCATAAACACTGGGGGTTTTGTGAGTTGGCAGAAAGAGCTATGGTAATGAACAAAGTAGAAAAGCTGGGGCTGCTTTGTAGGAACTCATTTATTCTAATTACAGTGAGAGGAACATGCTGCAGAGACAACGGCTACAAACTGCATCTTTTGCATGGGTTTTACTGGGGCCCCTTGATGAATTGGTTACAGTTCTAGTTAACATTGATTTTTGGAACCTTTTTCCTAATCTTACATTTTGAGGAGTCATGGATATTTTTAGTGAAAAATAGCCTTTTGTTCTGAATATTTATTTGTGGTAGTTGAGTTCAGAGTAGATTGCTGGGCAGCATTTATTGGTGGGTATGTTTTCAATTCTCACAGGCAAAATTGCATTTTTCTGTAGTAAAAGACTAAGTAAATAGGTTCGTGCTTCTTAAGGGAGGGAGGAAAAAAGAACCAAACCCCTCTTCAGCTCAATTCAAACCAAAATAAAAACTGATTCAGAAGATTCACCATTTTCATAAGGATGGAAAATCATGGTGGATTTTTGTTTTAGTATATATCTTGTATTACTTCAGCATGCAAATTATCTAGTTCTTTTATTTCTCTTAGTGTTGACTCTCTACTGCAGTAATTTCATCTTCGAGTGCCTAAAGCACTTCCTCAGGCAGCTGCCTGATGGAGCCTGGTGATTCCAGGGCTTTACTGGGCAAAGTCAAACCTATGCCTTTCTGTACTGAATATCACAGAATCATCGAATGGTTAGAGTTGGAAGGGACTTTAAAGATCATCAAGTTCCAACTCCCCTGCCCTGGGCAGGGACACCTCCCATCAGACCAGGTTTCTCAAAGCCCCATCCAACCTGGCCTTGAACTCCTCCAGGAATGGGGCTTCTCTGGGCTACCTGGGTCAGGGTCTCACTACCCTCACAGCAAGGAATTTCTTCCTGAGATCTCATCTCAATCTCCCCTCTTCCAGTTTAAAACCATTCCCTCTTGTCCTATGGCTCCATTCCCTGATCAAGAGTCCTTCCCCATCTCTCCTGAAGCCCCCTTCAGGTATTGGAAGGCCATTATAAGGTCTCCCTGGAGCCTTCTCTTCTCCACGCTGAACAACACCAACTCTCCCAGCCTATCCACACAGGAGAGGTGTCCAGCCCTCTGATCATTTTCTTGACTCTGTGCTGAGCCCATTCCAACAAGTCCATGTCCTCATGTCCTTCTTGTATTGAGGACTCCAAAGCTGGACGCAGTACTCCAGGTGGGGTCTCACAGGTACAGAGTAGAGGGGTAGAATCGCCTCCCTTGACCTGCTGACCACACTTTCTTTTGATGCAGCCCAGGACACAGTTGACTCTCTGGGCTGCCAGTGCACACTCTTGGCTTGTTTTGAGCTTCTCATCCATGAGCACACTCAAGTCCTTCCCAGGCCTCCTCTCCACCCATTCTCTGCCCAACTTGTATTTGTGCCTGGGATTGCCATGACCCAAATTGCAGGACCTTCCGCTTGGTTTCATTGAACTTCATGAGGTTCACATGGGCCCAGCTCTTGCGCTTGTCCATCTCCCTCTGGATGTCATCTCTTCCCTTCAGCATGTCAACTGCACGACACAGCTTGGTGGTGTCAGCAAACGTGCTGAGCGTGCCCTCAATCCCACTGTCCATGTCTCCAACAAAGACATTGAACAGCACTGGTCCCAGTACGGACCCCTGAGGAACACCACTTATCACTGGCTTCCAGTTGGACATTGAGCCGTTGAATGCAACCCTTTGAGTGCAGCTGTACAGCCAGTTCCCGATCCAGCAAGTGATCCATCCATCAAATCCATGACTTTACAATTTAGAGACCAAGATGTCGTGTGGGATGGGACAGTGTCCAAGTCCACATAGATGATGTCTGTTTCTCTGCCCTTATCTACCAAGGCTGTGGAAATACCGTAGGTAGCCACCAGATTTCAGGCATGATTTGCCCTTGGTGAAGCCACGTTGGCTGTCACCAATCACTTCCTTATTATCCATGTGCCTTAGCAGAGGTTCCAGGAGGATCTGCCCCATGATCTTGCTGAGCACAGAGGTGAGATCGTCTTCCAATTCTGTGTCTGGTAACAGCTTTGTCATTTCTGAAATGTTTGCAGACCCAGAGGTGGCACAGAGGCTGCAGTTCCTGAGACAGCCCTCCTCGCTTACGAGGGTGACTGGGCAAAGCGCCGTTTTCCCGTGTGTTGCTGGAGGATTTCCAACTCCATCCATCAGGTGGACAAGAAATGAGGAAGAGCTTATCGCAGAAGGGTGAGTAATGGCCAATGTGTATTTTTATAGAACGGGAGGAATCCAGCCAGACTTAGATTTTAGAACTTGCTTTCTAACTTAATTGGAAACCAGGAGAAGAGAAGGTGGTGTTTGACTGCTGGAGGGCTTCGAGGCTGAGTGTAATGACAAGTGAGGTAGTTTGTGAGGCTTGTGGAACAATCTCATGGTATTTCTTTTTTTACAGACACCTGAAACCAAGAAACCTTATTTGAAGCAGAAAGGTTATTAAGAATATATTACTTTTAGATTGCCACTGGAGTAAAAGCAGCAATGAGGGAATAAGGATGCTCCAGAGGAGCCAAGGCTTCTTTGTGTTGGCTTATGGTGTGTTTGAAGCCCTGCACTTACGTTATTCTTTCTGCTATGAAAGTGTGCAGTACGTGTCTAAAAGTTCCATAAGAACTAAGAATAATTTTTTAAAGCAGAATTTAATAATTTCTCATTAAAACAGAATATAAAAATGTTAGGCACGATTAAAAATCCCTGGACTTCAAGGAATGCAGTAAATGAAAGCTACTGTATTACACACTGGCATTCACTCAAAATAATGTGGTAGAAAATATGTATAGAAAAGCTCTCTTTTTGTCCATCTAATGAACATACTCACTAGAACAAGAAAATTAAATACTAGAATGTTCTCAGTGTACCTCAGAGAGACCAATGTAGAAAACAGTTAATCCTGAAACAACGGGGAGCAGAAAGCAGCTAAAGAAATATACGAGTCTTTCTCCAGTAGCAGCGATAGTCATATGTATCTTTTTTTCTTTTGTGTCAACTCTTAAATCAAAAAATCCAGGGGCTCCTAATTTGAACTGTCTTTATCTGGCAAATGTGAGGTTCTGTGGGGAGTGAGGAGCAGTTCTGGTGCCCCTGGAGCTGTGGTGATGGCACTCTGGTGGCACATGACTTACAGTCATGTTTTGTAAACACAGGAAATCATTCACCTAC
>BJBW01018267.1:4377-26346 GCA_004320125.1 Scolopax mira | reverse complement strand
CTTCACTACCAACCCCTTTCCTCCTAGCTCTCCTGTTGATGGCCCACAAGTTGGTCTAGTTGGGGGTGTCCCTGTGACTGCAGGGGGGTTGGACTAGATGACCTTTGAAGGTCCCATCCGGCCCAGATGATTTTATGATTCTATGATTAACCCAGCCCCGCCCCTCCAGCGGGATCCTCCCAATTCCCGCCAATGGGGGCGCCACCACGTGACGCATGGCCCCGCCCCCCCTCCCGGAGGCGCGCGAGGCTGCGTGGGGGTGGGAAGCGTCGCGAGAGCGGGGGCGGGGCCGGAGGGTCGGGGCGGGGCCAGGCCAGGCGGCGGAGGGGGCGCTACGCTGCGGCGGCGCTGACGGGGCCGGGAGCGGGGCCGGGGTCGGCTCCGGTGGCTTTTGGCGGTGAAATGGCTGCGGGTGCCGGGTGCTGAGGAGGCGGTCAGGTACGGGGCGCCGCTCTTCTCTCTCTCCCCCCGCGCTGGCCTGCTGAGGGGGCCCCACCGCTTCCCTTCCCCGCGCAGGGCCGGGGGGGCAGCCTCCCGGCCTGTCAGGCCGGGGCTCGCTCCCACAGGTGGCGGAGGAGGGGCAGAGCGTCTCCCCCCTATCCAGCCGCCCTTCCCCGTGGGGAGGAGGCGCTGCTGGCGCCTCCCTAGCCGGCTCCGTGTGGCCTGGAGCGGCGCAGCCCCGGACGGGCCCTGCGGGTCTTCCGCAGGTACCTAAGGGGAGGGCGCGGAGATGGGGGAGGACGCAGGGAGTTGGGTAACGCAGTGGTTTGGCCCAGGGACCCGCGGAGCCAAGGGCTTGAGATGCTGGCGGCATCCCTCCTTCCTTCCCCGGAGAGCCCCTCGGTAGGCGCGGCGGCCTGCGCCGGAGGCCTGCCGGTGGGAGCGGCTGGGTGGGCAGCCCCCCGCCGCTGGGGGTGTCCGGCTGGAGGCTGGGTCCTGCCCGTGTTGTTGTGGTTGATGCACGGCATGGGGGGGGCGGGGGGGGAAGAAGGGATGGCAAGTAGGTTCGCGTTGCCTCCAGCGGTGGGTGGCTCGTGGTTGATGCGCATGGGTTAAATAAGTTCACCCCGTTCTCAGTATTTCGCTTTTTAAAAGTGTCTCCTCCCTTTCCACGTTCCTCCTCCCTTCAGGGAGGGGGAACAGCGAGTATTGCTCGTTTACTTTCTTGGCTCTTCCGTGGGGCTTTCTTTATTACGATTAAAGTACCTTTCGCTGGTTTCCTCCGGTATTCGAAGGCGGTGGGGGGAGAAACTGAGTTATGAACTGTAGATCCGATATTATAACCTTCTTATTGAAGCCCTGAGACGATAGCAGAGATAGGGAGGAAAAACAAAAGCAGTTCTATTGTATCTGGGAAACAGCAGTGGTACTAAAGTAAAGAATAATACAATATGCTTAATTTATCTGCGTTACACTTGGGAACAGCCTTAAGGTGTTTTGTATTTGCAAGATTATTGCATGGAATCATGGAATTGTCAGGGGTGGAAGGGACCTCTAGAAGTCATCTAGTCCAACTCCCCTGCTGAAGCAGGATTGCCTGGAGCACGTCACTCAGGACTGCATCCAGGTGGGTCTTGAAGTTCTCCAGAGAAGGGGACTCCACGACCTCCCTGGGCAGCCTGTTCCACTGCTCCATCACCCTCATTGTAAAGAAGTTTTTCCTCATATTTGAATGGAACTTCCTATGTTCCAGCTTGTGCCTGTTGCCTCTTGTCCTATCACTAGAAACCACTGAAAGAGTCCTTCAACCCACCCTTTAGATACTTATAAACATAGATGAGGTCTCCCCTCAGCCTTCACTTGTCCAGGCTAAAGAGTCCCAGCTCCTTGAGCTTTTCCTCATAAGGGAGGTGCTCCAATCCCTTAATCATCTTTGTTGCCTTGTGGTGGACTCTCTCCAGTAGTTCCCTGTCCCTCTTGAACTGGGGGGCCCAGAACTAAATGCAGTATTCCAGTTGTGGCCTCGCCAATGTAGAGAGGGAGAATGACCTCCCTTGACCTACTGGCCACACTCTTTCCTATGCAGCCGAGGATCCCATTGGCTCTCTTAGCAACAAGTACACATTGCTGGCGCATGGAAAGTGTGCTATCTACTGGGACTCCCAGATCCTTCTCCTCAGTAGTGCCTCCCAGAAGATCCATCCCTATTGGTGCCTGGGGTTCTTCCTCCCCAGGTGCAGGATCCTACTTTTGTCCTTGTTGAATCTCATTAGGTTCTTCTCTGCCCAGCTCTCCAGCCTGTTCAGGTCACGCTGGATGGCAGTGCAGGCCTCTGGACTGTCAGCCAGCCCTCCTAATTTGGTATCATCAGCAATCACCAGTTAATCCAGTTATTTTCATGACAGTGTTATCTAACAGTTATCACCATGACAATGCATCTTTGTTGGCTTAGAAGTGCTCAAGAATCAAAGAACATTTTGACCTGGAGAGGAGGATATGATGATATGGTAGAAAGAAAGATTAAAAATAATTTTGTCTCATTTTTACAGTACTGTAATCCCAACGGTACCACTAGAAGTAATCCAAATTTGCACCAGGACAAAAGAAAGCATTTATTCCTCTGATTCTATGTACTTGGAAACTTTATCTTACTAATGGCTATATTTATAGTCCAACTGCTATGTAGTGAAAGGAAATATGTGAAAATGAAAACAAAAGAAATATTAATGCATGCATCAGTATAATAAAACAAATAGGGATGTGGCTTTCTCCTGGTGAAAACGGAAATTAATCTTCTCTTCTGCTTTGAGCGCTTTGGCTCTAAGCTCAAGTCTTATAATCTAATTGATGCATCATGAATATTAATTGCAAGTAGCTGAGATTCATATAATTTTTTGTTATGTGAATCTAAACAATTTGTATATGTGACTCCATTTTTCCTTTGTAATAGAGCTCTGTGAAACGAATCTAACCTTAAATTAAACAATAGCCTCAAAGATATTTGCCTTTATAGGGCACTTCCATGCTTAAAAGCACTGATGTAAAAGGAACTGGTTTTGTTCAACAGATCTGCTCTTTGGACTAAATCCAGATTCCAAGTTATTGGGAAAGACTTTTACTTCTGGATCAGGCCCCTTGTGTATATTCACATTCATGTATGATTACTTTAGTGGAAAAAGTGTTTTTATTCCCACTTCTGATGGAGAGAACTGAATTCTCTTTTGGCATTACTTACTGTATCAACAATGAGATTTACGCCATCTCAGTGAATTTAAATTCTGTGCTATACTAAAACTGAACTATCCCAATGAAGGGAAGCAAAAATACTGCTAAGGTTTAACTGGGAGCATCTTTAGTAATAATAGGACGCATGAGATGATAGAAAGAACCCAGCTTGGCCTTTTGCAGCCCATTTGAGTTTTCCAAGTTTTGTAGTTGAAAGCTGTAAAAGATATTTTTATTAGTGAACTGAGAAAATTAGATAAATCCTCTGAGACTTAAAGCATGTGGAAACCTGTTCTGCCATTCTAACGAAGTCATTTTTCATGATGCAACTGCACTAAAATAGTTCCTTTTGTGAAACAATTCAATTGTTAAATTATTTTTGCATATGAGCAGAACACATTTAATAAAACTCACTTCTACCCTTTTTACACATTCACATAATAAACACTCTGCTTGCACTATATACTTGTTGCTTTCTTTGGCAAAATTTGGCATATACTGTGGGTTGATATTTTGTTTATTACATGCAATATTTTAAAGAACATTTGTGGAAAGGATATAAAAAATAAGGTTCATGTGCACGTGCACGTCTCAAAGCTGAGGCTGCCAAAGGAGCATGGAGAACCTAGACCCCGAATCCTGATTGAAATTGCATGGGAGGCAGGTTCCCGTGGCAATCCCAAACTATGCACAGAACAGAATTTCTCAGCATTTATTCAGGTATGCTCCTTAAAACAAAACTTCAGTGTGATCAAGTACCGCACACATAGTAATGAAATTTGCAATTTCCTGAATAGCTTTTATGAGGAGGGCTCATGTCTCTCTTTCCCCTCCCTTTGCTGTTTATGTCCTGCTTCACGTTTTCCACTCCCTCCTTCTTAGAGCCTCCTCAGCAACCTGATGGACTTAGCAGGAACTGGGGTCATGGTGGTGATCAATGACTTGGGCTGTTGAGCATTCAGCCATTGATCACACTGAATAGATTCATATATCTTAGGCATGCCATCACAAGCAGCTGCTTCTACTTAGCTTGCCAGCTTTCTGTCACCTCAAGGATTCAATGAAGTTCAGAGGCAGTGTGAGAAGGTTATATAATTCTGTCAAGAGATCATGTCTTTGATTTTTTTCATCTCTTAGACCTACATGTCTACCCTTTGGGGGTCTGTGGCAGACTGAGAACTTCCAATATATTACATACCATAACACAGCAGTATAAAGAGTGCTATATAAAATATATAAACGTCCTTCCTTTGAACAGAATAGCAGGAGCTTTCGCTCCTTTCTTTTATGAAAGAACATTACCTAATGCTGGAGAGAAACCACAGCTGTATTCATGTGTGCACGCACTGGCTTTGCTTGTAATTTGAAACACGTTCCCATAAACTGTCAGATATTATCATATCTAATGTTCCTTCTCTCTCTTATTTTTAAATATTCTGTGCCCTATTTGTAAGAGTAAAAAGCAACTTTAATCGCTGGATAAAGTATTTACAGTTTAATAACTTTACTGTGAAAATAAAATATATTTCACTGAGTCATTAAAAGGACACTGGGAACTCGAATGCCACTTTCTCATCTAAAAACTTGTCATGCAGTGTAGCTGAGGAAGATTAAAGACCTTTTTTTTCTCTATTTTTTTCCTGTTTACTTAGTGCAGGTAGTTTGTGCTCTGTCTCACATACACTGAAGTACAAAGCTACCAAAACTCCCCAGCTTTATGCGCTGCCCCTCCGCTGGAAGATCATAATCCCATTGACAGTCCGTAAGATTAGGGCAAAGGCTCTTTCACTGGCAGTTTAAATTAACAGGCAATGTGAATGTAGGTGGCTCAAGTACAGGCACATGCTTCTCTCCCTTGTCCCTGTAGGTTGACAGTAATTTCCAGCAGAATTGCAAGATGGACAGCTGTGAGCATGAATATCCGAAATCATGGCAGCTACATCTGGCAGAGCTTGTCTGTCAAAGACCCATGACTGAAAGGTTGGTTGGCAGTGCGGTCTCTGCAGGCAGGGCTCTGCTGGAGAGAGGCGCTGGAAAGCTCAGGCCTGAGAGAAACCTCTCCAAACAACAGGCAGCAGTCAAAGAATGAAAATAACCGCAGTGCACAGGACAAAGCAATGTGGTAGTAAAGTCTTATTTTAAAGTTTTAAAATAATGCTAAAATGATTCACTGGACTCAGCCAGCTGCGTGCACTGGGCTGAGTTCCTGTTAGAGAAAAGGATGTGAAAGGGTGAATATGAAAGTGTTCGTGTTTAATAATGACGGCTACGATAGTAATATTCTCTGGTCTCCTAAATGATGCTTCCAAACATTCACAGAAAAAAACCCAACAATTGCAGACATTTTCTAGCAATTAGAAAAAACCCTTCAACATTCAAAAGATTTTTTTTTTAAATTGGTCATCTTGAAAAAATTCAAATTGACAGTGTCCCTTTTAATGATACACTTCAAAGCTTTATGAAATCTTCCTGTCAAATGAGGCTACTACTTTAACACATATTCAAAGAGGTGTGTGCAGCTTGAAAGTGGATTAAACAGCCAGGAAAAGAGGTCATATTCTGTTATATGGATGCAGTTCCAGAGTTTTAATGAATCTGGAGAATGTAACAATAAACATGGTACATAAATTAAGATGATTTACCATGCAATCTGCTACTTAAAAAACAATGAAATAAAGACTTAAGTCTTCCTATTCTACCACCTTAGCATTTTTATACTTTATCATAATAAAAAATGAAAATAAAGTGATATCAGTCAGTATTGCAGGATTCCATATTAGCTTTTAGCACATAAACCAGGTGCAAGCTATTAAGAATATGCTTCCTCTGTTTTTTAAAAAACCTCTTTGTCTGTGTTGTTTATAGCCATTCAGTTAAAAAGGAAAGAAATTTCCAAAGCTAATCTATGCAGTTTGGGATTTTTGATGTCTGTCTTGGCTATCTGGGTGCAGCAGCTCTGTTCCTGAGTACTTGGGATCTTGTAAGGCCCATTTGAGTTCAGAATAGAAGATAAAAAATTCAAATAGAAAGTTATGGGAGTGGTGTTTTTAAACAAAGAAATTTTAATTGCTATTAAAAAAATGCAAGCACATCTCTCCATGCTAGGTTTGGTATAACCCATTTCAAAACAAAATCCATCACTTGGACTAAAACTAAGGTGACATTGTCACTTTAAATCACAAGTCTGTATTTCAGCAATTGGCATAGCATGAAGTGGTTGTGCCACTTGCAAAATATTCAAGGACAATATTAAACAACATCTACAACCTTACTAATGTTATTTAAAAGAATAATCAGGTTTTTCATCTCTCTAATTTCTTTGCCTCTTCAAATACTGTTATTAACATTCTTTTTCACACATCCTCCTTCCTCCTTTTCTTTCAATTTTAATTGTTTTTTTCTTTCTAAATTAATCCTTTGTTTGAACTGTTACTTTTGAGAGAGAAGAAAAGTTGTACAATGAACAGCTGAATGTTTGCCAGTTTTTTGCCTTGGGTCCTTTCATGCTCCTTCTCTGAGGGTACATCCTACAAGGGGCTGAGCATCAGGCAACTCACTAAAAGTTGAGGGTGCTGAGAATATCTAGGAAGAGCCTAGCATATTGCAGGATCATGCTTTGCATAGCAAGTTCTCCAAGTGATAACTATTTATGTTTCACTGAATAGACTTAGCATAAATTTTAACATCTCTGATATGATTGGGGTTTTTTATGGTCAAAGAGGAGATATATTCCATGACCGCATCACTCGGCACTTTGAGAATGAAGCATATAGCAATGCCACCCAAAAAGTCTGGCAAAGAACCAGATGTCATAGTTACAAATGCACACAAAAATTGGAATACATTAGAGGCAATTACAAGGTATGTAAGCTCTTCAGTGCTGAGAAAGCATCCAGACCATTCTAAGTCCTGTCTTAATCAAACAATAATTCAAAACAAACCTACACAAAATCACCAAAAAATCGCGGAATCAAAGCATGAATGTCCCCTGAAGTACTATACACTTTGTACTGTTCACCTGGGTTGTTTTTTTTTTTTTAATGTAGGTGCAGAATTAAGGAATATTGTAAATATACATACTACCTAAAATAGAAATTTCAGTCGCTTTAAAGAATCTCTTGAATTAAAACCAGTAATGTCAACCTATATTTCTTATAATTTTACAAGCTGTTACACAGATACTATCCATTTTTGCTATTTCTCCACTTCTCTCAGATAAGCATTTATGTTTTCTTTCATTCACAGATGCAGTAAATAGCCACAGAGCTTGCAGTTGGACCTGAGCAGCTCCTGTATCATTTAAATCTGAATTGTGCCAGACGCTGTGCCGGGGAGACCCACTACCGCCCTTGCTGCTGGCTGCCTCACACAGGCAAGGCTGCAGCAGCTCTGTGGAGACTGTTGTCTCACTTACACAGTGGTGTTGTGACACGATAAGTCCCTGCAGGATAGAAACTCACACAGCTCACAGCTATCTCGAGTTAACTTTAGCAAAGGCATATTGAAATCTTTGTGGTTAAAAGCTGTATAAATTTTCCCAGGCTTTTCCTTGATATAAGAAAATTATGTTTATGGCTATGTGTTCACAGTTACATCTATCCCAGACATCATAACTCCACAGATATATTGTTACTTTTTCATTTCAAATGCGGACAGTCAGATTTTACCTAATATACCTCTATGTGTCAATATAATACAGTGACTTATGTTTACATATAATGCTCTAGGTAAACAACTTCTTATAATAGAGAAATTCATTATAAAGGATCCTCAATCATATAAAAATGACTCACCCTCTTTTTGAAACGTAAATCAAACAGCCCCTCCTGATCACAGAAGTATCAGTACGGACAAAGACATATTGCAGATACAGTGTGCATATGGGCATGATGAAAAGCTGAAAATTTTTTATATGAAATATGGTTTGAGATGCAGTTTGTCTTATACATAAAAGGCTCTGCCAATGATTTGCTAACTCCATAGGAAAAGCCAAAGCAAGCAAAGAACCTTTACAAAACTAACTTAAACAGGGTCTGTTTGTGGCATCCACGAGGCAAGTAGCAAGGCCTGCAGACCTGAAAGAGTGCTGTAAACCTCACCCTGAACACCAGTCATCAACTGGGATGTTTCCAGCCAGCTCTTGGTAAACACTGTGTTGATGATAGACTCCCAGTAGTTTGCTGTGCAATAATTTGTTTGGAAAATGCTAGCAGTACGTTTCTATTCAAGAATAAGTATAACCCTTATCTGATTACAGAATGACTTTTCATCAGTTACATCCTCTATAGCAAATAACATTCATAAACCATATATGTGGTAAAAATCTCCTATTAAAATGTAGCTGTGTTGCCTTTCAAGGCAGAGAACTGGCAAACATTTGTTCTGAATCTACACAAGTGAGTAAGTTAAGAAATACTAGACCAGAAAGGAAAAGAAAAAAAAAAAAAGGAAGAAAAGATTATGAGAAGTTCTTGTTCCTAAGAAATTCTTGCTTCTTTTGAACTAATTTACTCAGCTTATATCAGAAAATATCAATGAAAATACTTATCCCTTCAAAATGGGTTCTATTTTAGCAATTACGAAAAGCTTTTCCTAATCATGCTTTTTTTAATTTCTGTTTTGTTATTTTCTATCTGGCTTTCCAAACATAAGCATACATGCATAAAATTTCTTTGAGTTTCATAGCTTCTTTTATCACATCTCTTACTTCCATCTTTGTTTTTTGGACATAATTTCTACTGCTGATGCTTTGCATACCTTCAGCATCTTAGACCTGAGGATTATATTTCCCCTTTGTCATTTACACACACACACACAGAGACACACACACAAGAAAATTATACTTCTAAGTACAAAACTTTTTCATGTCTTACTGTGGCCACAAACTTCTCTTTATATACACTAGTCAGCCATAATCAGTGTCTCAGACTTTCCTGTCATTAACATCTTTACTGCCCTGCACTCTGCCTTCTTTTTTCTGGTTCATGTTCATCAACTGCCTCTACAGATTTAAAAAAAAAAAAAAGAAAAAAAGTTCATTGCTTTAATTAAAAAGGTACAACCCAGGTTAAAGAATGCTTTATTTTGGTTTAGCTTCTTAATTTGTTCTTAATCAATTTAAGCAAAATTGAAAACAGTTGCTTGGAGATCAATGCAAGAACATCAAAAAAGGGATTTGAAAACATTTTTGTACAAAAATATAAACTGGTATTTTTCAATGAAAATGTTTAGTTTCTGAGTAGACATATACTTAGTAATAAATGTCTTTCCCAGTGTATTTCACACATAGGCCACAAAGCACAATTAACTGAAGAAATCAGTTAACTGAAATTTCATAGAAATGGCACCACAAAAAAAGATGAAATAGTGCTCAGCCATCGAGTCAGGTACAAAACCTGGAACTGAAAACCCCTGCTGCTCTGTCTGCCTGCCAACACTTTCTCCTTCCTGGCTTTGATTTCTTCAGGTAAATTGTTGAGGATACTGAGTGAGATAGGAGATAAGAGGAGATAATTTAGACCATATTCTAAAATGAATATAAAAGTGGCATATGGAATGTCTTCTCAAGTACATAGGCAAACTAGTTGAATATGGGAGCTTAATACGAAACTCAGCTGGATGAATACAGGGGCTGAATGGATCAACCCCTTAATTATAACTGATTTCTACAATTTCATGCTTATCTAATCATCATTTGGACACAGAACCAGACAATCTAGAAACTTTGCAGATAAAGTTAAATTAAGATGTGTGGCTGGGCTCTTAGAACAGAAGTTTACCCAAAGTGTTGTTACAAAACATATCTGCTTAAAGTCATGAAATCACTGGCAAGATGAGATCATACTGTATGAATATCAGATTAAGGCAAATTCTCTGATAATTTCAATGCTTTAATTATTTTCTGAAGTTTGTTGGAATTTTTAATGTTTGGTGTATTCTTCTGGGTTGTTTGTATATTTCAGTCGTTATCCATAACATGCACGCTGTGGTTTTATGATCTGCTCTGCTTCCCCTGAATCCCATTTCATTCCCCAAAACTGACATAACACATGTTTTACCAGCAAGAAATTTTTTCATCCTTTCTTTCTTTTTCATAGTCAGTCAGCATCAGCATGTACCTATATAACCAGCAAAAATTTTATTTTATCTTGTGAATGTCAGACATTAGATGGTCACCTCTCCTGGAAAGACACCAGATTAGTTTATTCTATAGACAGTTCACAGAGGAGTTCTCTTTTTTAATAACTTTCTAGTAAATAAACGAATGTACTGGTTTCCACTGATTGAAAGTGCCTCCACTAAGGTACAAACGGAGACTAAGAAGCCTTTTTATATTTCATCTGATTTCAGGCCATTTAATTGATTCCCTATATAATACTAAATAGACTTTAAGATTCTGTAACTAACATTCAGGGTTCTGCTAGTACATGATCTTAGCACTCTCTATATTATGGAAGTGATTACTTCTTTTTTTCTTGTGGCCCTGCTTTTGCTAGCAGTTCCACAGGTTTACCAAAAACTGTGTGTTTCTGTCCTCTAAAATTGTTGTGTCAATGAAATTATTTTCCTTTAGACATCAGACTGAAAACACTTTTAAATTGCAAATGAAAATGCTGGTTTTTAAATTAGCTCACAATTAGCCTAGATGTTATTTTAATTTATTGCCTTAATGCTTTTCTAAGGAAATCCAGGATTCTTAAGCAGTACCTAGGTTTGCATGGGGATGTCTTTTTTAATAAATGTAGTTATCATTATGTGTTATTAAAAGGAAAATTTCGCAGTGCTTCAACATTTATAAGAATTTGAGAGTAAATGACACTAATGATGAGAGCACCTCAAAGGGTATAATTTAACAATACACAAAATAAGGAAAGCACAACACAAAACTCCCATATCAACTCAAGTTCTAAAAACCTGTATTGGAGCCAAGATACCTGGTGTTTTATCTAAACCTCCAGGAAGTCAAATTTGAAACAACTAAAATGTTAAAGATGGAGGATCTAGCTACTGAAATCCTTCCTTAGGGGCTCAAACCAGAGTTTTAGGGCACTGAGTTAGCATTTTTGATAGGAATCTCACATTAAATTGACCTTTCCCGGTGAAAAGATGCATTACCTGTAACCAGCTGCTAACCCTGCCTTGACCTGCCCCAAGTCCCAAGGCTATGGTGGTGTGATACACTGTTTTCTTTCTTGTCTGCAACCGTTTTCCCAGGCAATGTAATTCAGATGCATATTGTCAGCAGGGAGGGGGCCTGATTAAGTGAGGAGAAGGAAGGAGCAAGAGCACCCTGACTTTAATCCTGATTGAGCCACTGGAGTAAGATGTGACTCTGAGGAACATGCTCTGAGGACTCATGAGCACATGTGCAATGTGTTTGGCTTCCTTAGAGCATCATTGAGTTTATGGACTAGACTGGCTCTGCCCTGAAAATCATGGCCATACCATCCAAGTTAAGCATTGCATGTAAATAAATGAAGAGGAAACAAATCTCTTTTTGTGTAAAATGTTTCTAAAGAACATTGTTAATGAGACAGGCGGGGCTCAGGCAATGCAGCTAATTGCACTCTGCAGATCTAAAAGCAGTGACACATCTCTTCTTTCCTGAGCATAGATCTACCATACAGCTAATGCGCTCAGACTCCTGCAGAAGGTAAAACCCGAAGATTGTTTACCATAGCCAGACAGGAAAGGTTGCCTACCCACCAGTGATTGAGCCCCAGCAGCACTGGCCTTTTGAACAGAAAGAGGCTGAGAGGATATTTATAAACTAAGCAGCATTCTATTCCTTGAGGGAAGCGCACCCTTAAGCTGAAACACAGGCAGGATGCTGCTAAACACCCTGCCTCTTAAGAGCCTCTTCTTGGCGGTAGAGCAGTGGAGAGTAAACAAAAAAAAGTATATAAATGTAACACATGGGATAAAACATATTTTGATACTGATAAAAGTATGATCAAAGGTTCAAATAAACTTACTGCATCAATTATATAGTACTTGTGTACTGAAGAATACATTTAAATAATGATTTGCTTCAGAAAATACTTTGAAGAAAGCAGAGAAACACATGGTTCTGTTCATTTTTGATCTTCACAAAGTTATTTTTTGAGAGACAATTGTTAAAAATATTAATGTTATTGGATGGAGCAGCACAGTTTACAGTAATTGCTACTGGAGTCTGCCTGGTGATTAGCTGTCGATATTTTCACATGAGACTCCCAGCAGAAAAATGTGCTCTTTAGCCTGTACTAAACCAAAAAAATACAGAGAATTCGGGTGAGGAACTGGAAAGTAACATTGTTTCATCTACAGTGAAAACCCCTGCAGTTACAGAGCTACCACACTGTCTGTGTCCCTATATCCTCTGAAAATAGAGTTCGCTTTGGACTGAAGTCCTTCAGTAATAAAAAAATGCTCTCTTACCATCCGTACAAAGAGGGGAAGTGACATCACTCTGAAAATAAATATAGAAATGGGCTTTCTGGAAATATTCATACTTTGTTCATGAATAAAGTGCTGAATGTACAGCCAAGGAGAGCCCACTGCTCAGCCTGCACCACTTGAAAAGGGGAAGGTTTTTAAACTTATGAAGATTCTCATTCCAGGGACTTTTTATTTTATTTTAAAATAACTGACTCTTGACACAACCTTGTCTGTTTTAAAGGCCAAACATTTTCCTTACTCCCAAGTGCTTTGTGAGCCTTAGGGATATATTGTCCCTGGCAAAACTGAGATAGCAATATCCTGGGAACGGGTGATTTCCATCAGGGAGAAGGAAATTGCTCCAAACCACATTTCATTCTGGTTACGGCATTTTAATGAGATTTGCGAGCCCTTCTGAGATAGTCACAAGAAACAGTCAGTACCAAACCCTCAACAAGAGTTCTGAAAGTTATTCTAATGTCTCAGCAGAGGATGGATCCTAGGACTCTAGCTTTGCTGTGATATTTGTTACATTATAATTAGCATTGACTAATTAAGGAGTGACAAATATTGACCTCCCAATTAATTCTGAAAGAAGTTGGATGACTGGAAATACCTACCAGCATTTGAGAAGGAGCTTCTCCTTAATTGTTTCCTGGAAAGCAGCTTTCAAAAATCTTTTTCAATAACTTCCAAACCCCTTCATGATATAGATTCCAACTTAATCAAGAGAGTTGCTCTTATTCTAATGAACACAAAACATCCGATGAGAATATGAGCAAGTATTTATGTGGGAAATAATAAAATAGTAGCTAGCAATATAAGTCTTAATGTGCAATAAGGGTGTATATATGTGAATGCAAATGAAGGCACCACCATCTTTCTTTGTGGTCATGCCACAATCACTAATAGCATGTTCACAGCCAGTGTTGCATGGATACAGATATCATATTGTCTTAGAGTGAAAAAGCAGCTCACTAAGAACAGGTTCTGGGACACTACGAGGATAAAATAATAAAGGGTTTTAAATGATTTTAAAAAGGAATAGTTAAGAAGCAAATCTTTCGGGAAAAGGTGATTTTAATTTCATCAGAAATGAACTGCAATTCAGATTGTGCTGTTTTTTCAGTTTACACATTTTGAATTAATGTAGCATGAATTATGATGCATAAAACAATGAAAATACATGAATTCTACTCATGGAAATTACTCATCCATCAGCCAGTGTCAGGTACGTTCAGAAACACATGCATTAAGTTCTGCACTGTAAGTTCAAATCGTTTGTATGTGAATAATGCTAATAGTGAAATGGAAAAAGGAAGAGATAAGGAAACTTTGGGATCCCTCTGCACTGACTTTTCTTTGACCCAGGAAAGAACAATGAATGTTTGCTTTCCCTTGGAAGGGGTGCCGACAAGGCTACACAAACAAAGAAGCAGAAGCTCAGCTGGTGCAAATTAAGACAGTTGCATTGACTTAATGGAACTGCACCCTTTCCACTAGCTAAAGATGTGGCCACAAATATTAAAGGTTCCCCTGCTATATTTTTTTCAGTACAAGGATCAATGATGAATCCTTCCACAAATCTTCAAACAGAGCTTTTCCCAAGTGATGATTTTGAAGATCTGTGCTTGATTTTCTGCAGAGCTTTTTTGAATGCACCAAAATATTTGCTTCCTCTCATAACAGTGCTTTTCTGCATTCGGGTTCTGCATTATTTTGTTGATTCTGTAGTACAGCAGCAAGAAAACCTGGCAGTCCTTTTTGGTCCTTCTCAGTTCACTAGCATTGTGCACTCCTCAGTGGTATTCAAGGCAATCTGGCCATGCACGGCTGTACGCTTCATTCCTTCCTTCTCCCCAAAACTAACTACAATGTCAGAAAATGAGCAGAAAAAGGCCCAGCCTGTATTTACCTCAATAAAAAGGCTGTACTCTGTTTTTAAGAATTCCTTTTATTATGGAGAAACAAACTCTATCCACATAAAAAGAACAACATTCACCAAATTTTACTGTCTTCCAAAGGTATATCCTTTATATATGTCTCAAGCGAAGAAACTTAGCCTAGAAACTGAACTTTTTTAATAATGGTAAAAGAAACCTTGTAATAGTTTGTCATTCTCATCAGTGCTATTAGTGTCCAGTAAACTCTGCCCTTGTAAATCCATTCATGTCAAGAGATTTCTGTGGATTTGGCATGGATTTGTAGAATTTGGCATAGTGGCTAAATGGGCAGACTCAAAGGATCCTGGTATACAATTCTTGGACCCTGCTATTGTCTTCCCTATTTGAAAGTCCAAGAGTTTTCTAACGCTATTATTTGGCAAATGCATTTTGGAAGAAAGCCAAAGGACTGCTCTCCTGTTGGCTCTTGGGAAGACTGGTACTCCAGTAGAAATCAATGGAGCCCAGTAAAAACAAAGGAAACCAAATGCAGATTTCTGATATTGACTGTAGAACTTCTGAGTTACATGTGTGCTGCCATAGTAGTTTGCTTTCACTGTTTAATGATACTTAAATTGAACACACTGTTAGAATGATTCTAACAAAGAAGACCTTATGAAAATAAATGTAAAAGAGAATAGAAAAAAATAATATGAACATTGCAACAAGAAGAAGGAAACAAAGAATCAGAACTAGGAGAGTAAACTGACCAGGAAAGTGAGGAGAGTCTCATGACCGGACATGGGCCCTGGGAAAGGATCTTTCAGAATAGAAAAGGAGAATGAACTGTTATAAAATTTTATTTTCAGGACACTAAAAGATCATAGGTTCCTTAATGTTGTTAATTTGAAAAAAGCATTTTTCCTGGCACAAGGACATCTGGATGCTGTTTGTTACTAAAACAAGAGCTGATGCAGGTAGAATTCCCTAGCAGTATGTGTATCTTTATCTGTATACCTTTTGCAAGGGTCACATGAAATCACTACTAAATTAGTTCTTGCCATTCTGATTTTGATGTTTTACTGAAGTTCAGAAAATGGCTGCCAGCCTAAACTGTGAACTGCTTTAAATCACTTCTATCCAGGTAATGATGAATGCTCTCTAGATTTTATCTATAAAGTGGAAAAAAATAAACAAGAATACATTACTCAACCCCTAAGATTTTTCAGAAGCTGAAATTCATCTAAAGCAACACTTGAGTCCTGTCTACCACCCACTGAAGTGATTAGGAATTTCAGCTAAATAAAGAATGAAGGTGAGACTGAAATGCCCATGTAATCAACCTTCACAAAAAATCTAATACAAAGTTAAAACTCTTTTGAGATAAGTGCAAACATGAGATCACTGAAATAACACTGAAAGAAATGAAGGAGACTTTTTAAAATTCCCAACTTGCACTTTCCTCAAAGTATAATTCAAAACTGATTAAAAGTATTAAATCCTCTTTATGCAAAGGGTTAATAACAAAATTCAAATAGTGGTGTGGTGTCCCATGGATATCCAATAATGAAAATTCAAATGCTCATTTCTTTAAGCCTTTTGTGTTCCTTTTCTAGATAATTGGTTTTTTGCCTAATTTTTGAGGCTATTTAATAACACCTCCTGCTAGACATCTCATGTAAACTCAGCAAGAGGAGGCATCCTGAGTAATAGAAAAGACTTCTGCTCACTTTAAAGCTCAAATTCATACTTTTCTTAACAAAGGAGATCCCCACTGTTAGAGTTTGGCAACCGCCGGGCCAACTGCATTGGGGAAGATTGGATTAGGAGGGGCAGCTGACTGTGCAGTAAAGTCTCCACTGTCCAGCAGGATTTTTATGTAAAATCCATTACAATTCATGCTTTTTGGAGATAATGAAATGGATACAAAACACTCCAAGGTTTCCAAGTCAGCAAAATAATGAGCAGGGGCATTCAGAAAGCTGATTTAATACATTTTTAGCATTTGGACCCTTTTATGAATAAGATTGGCATTTGTGCAATGTATCACATGGAATTTGCTTTTAATACCACTGTCTAAACCCCATAGATTTTCAGGTTATTAGTGATGTGTGAACATCAGCTATCAAGAGTTTTTCTCAGTTTAAGCTCTAATAAGCTGTATTATTTTCCATGTGTTTGCCTGGAGGCATCTTTTACCAAAGAATCAGCCAAATATTTTTGGAAAAAAGAATATTTTCAACTCAACAGCTTTGAAAAACTGCCTGTGAATATGTCACAGCACTTGTTATCAATGAGCTTCAAATAAGGAGAGCCTGGGGTCAAGAGAGGCCATTACCATGATGTTCTACTCTGTTCTCCTGCATCATGTGTAGAATTTAATTTGTCAGTATTTGTTCTGATCAAAGGGTGTTTGAACTGGAACTTGGATGAATGCTTTGATAATTCTTTACATTTGCATGTTTACTGATTAAAAAATTGCAATATGTATATATTTGTAAATATATACATAGATAAAGACCTAATGTGTAAGCACACACTAAGCATTTTTAGACCAGAAATAGTCTCACAATATTGAGTTCTGCCTTTCTTCCAATTCAGGTGATTTGAAAACCTCTGGATGCAAAAGATGCGGGGAGAATACTTCCACTACATTAAAGTAGCCATGCCATCACGTTCATCAAGCAGCTTAAGAAGTATAAAGACAAAAGACATCAGGGGAGGGCCAACACAGAACATAATACACATGCACTACTTAAGAACTGTGCCAGGCCTTTAGGTACTTCTCTTCTGGGGTTTGTGTGTTAATTTTAGTATTAACCTATTATTAGTGATAGTCAGTTCACAGCGCTCAACAGGAATATCTACTTAACAGCAACATTCAAAGCAAAACTGTGCTGCTATTAGTGACAGTCCTCTGTGTTTGTATACATGACTTCCCTATTGATGCAAATTCAACTTAGGGTAGAAGGCAAAAAATATTCACTTACAGGAGCTAAAAGAAGGAAATTGTTAACAATTATGAAACCTACACATGTAGAAAGGTTAGCAAAATTAATACATTATAAAATACCAGGGCCATTTATGTCTAAAATAGTAAGTTTCCTATGACCTTTTGTTTTAAGGAAGTTTTCTTTCAAACAAGCACCTATTTATTTAAATGAAACAAATCTCAAGGAATATTCACAATAAAGTTTCTCTTCAACACATATAATCAAAATAGGAACAAACTACTGTTTCAAAAATCTTTCAAAAACTGAGCTAACCAAGATTTGAACTATAACAGGGTTTGTATGATGTGAGCTATTAAGGTTCATTATGATGATCAATGAGGTTAAGAGGTGAATTTATGAATTAAAGTTTACAAGTTCTGTTGTTTAATGAACAACACTAGGAAGTTGCAGAAAGTAAAATCTGAGAAACAGCTATTCTTATTGTTTAGACCACCAGATCACACTGGTCATATTGTATCATTTAAGAGTAAATGCAATAGGCCTTTCTGAAACAAAACAAAACAAAAAGCAGTAACAAGTTATAAACAAATGTGATTTGTGGGGGTTTTTTGTGGTTCTAAGATATTCATTTGGTTATAATCACACGTCTTACTTTTGCTGGGGAAAAATTTTGCCAAATATACTAACTTCAGGAGTGAAAATGAGTGTGAGAAGCAACAAAGAGAGAAAACATGTTAGGAACCAGCTCTGCCTCCATTATACTAAGCAGTAATTACTCTAGAAAGTGCTATTAGGCTAACTACTCAGTGGACCAGATTCTGCTACCAATATTCATGCAGAGTAACATACTAGCCATCCGTTAGTCCTCTTGGGCCATGCTCTGAACATCATTACATGGTGAGCAGTTACTAATATGAATAGTCCCACTGATTTCAATATAATTATTGAGAAGAAAGAAACAGCTTAGGATGGGTAAAGTCAGTATCAAAATCAATCTCAGCAGGAATAAGGATGGCAGAATCAAGTCTTTGGGGAGCAGCCAGTTCACTTAATGCTATAGTCAAACACAGTGAAGTGCATTCAAGTCTGATAGACTGAAAATTGTTACGGAAAAAAGGTTCTAATTAAGAATGATAGAAGAGGAATGGAAAATCTTATTTTTTCTTGCTAGAAGAAATAAGAAGATACCCAAGATATATCAGAATCAAAAGGAAAATAAAAAAAGCCACTCTTTTTTTCTGTGTTTAGGAAATGATCGGAGTTGAGATGCTCTTTGTCACAGATAAGTAATACTGTCTTCAGGTGGTCATTGTTTCCATGTCACCTCTGAACCACAAAAAAACCCTTGTCAACATGCTCCTCAAATATTCTGTTGGTTTTTTTCAATAAGTGATTTATAACATTTCACAGCAAGGAATGTGCCACATCTATTAAACATTAATACAGAGTTATAGTTTTCTAAATCATAGCTATCCACTTTGTAGTCTTGTGCCTGATTTATGTTTCAGAAAAAGAAAAATATATTTTTCTTTACTGTCAATTATTTATTCAGCACTAGACTACTGAAATCTCCTGAAAACCATGGGAAAAGGTCTTTTTGTTTGTTTTTAAAAATACCTGAGTTTGCTTGAAATACACAGTGAGGCACAGTACAAATATGATAAACTATTTGATGAGGCTTGAACTGAGACCACAGCACAATATATCCTCATAGCTAGGACAGCTCATGAGGGCTGCCAGAAGAATTCCCTCCAAAGACAAAACCCTACAACAGCCTGACATGGGGGGATGTAAGAAATCCTGAGAAACTGGTGGTTTTTTGTTTGGATGTTGGGGTTTTTTTTTTTAGTTTGGTTTGGTTGTGGGGGGGGATATTTTTTGTGTTTTTGGTTTGGTTTGGTTTGGTTTTGTGTTGGTTTGGTTTGGTTTGGTTTTTTAACTGGAGAAGAACAGACCTAGTGGTTTTGACACAGAAGAGAGATGTTTCCACTGGACAGTTGCTTTCCAGCTGGCCCATCACATTCATTGTTACTGCTGCCTCTGATGCCTTCTGTGAACATAATTTACTAAATCACTTGAGCGCATATTTAAAATTGTGTACAAGAATAATCCCAGTAAAGTGAATGGAACTATCTAAGTGTTTAAAATTAGACACATGCTTAAATATAAGGCAGGATGAAGCACATAATCCTCTCAACATGATATTTTCAAGTTGTACCTGAAGCCTGGTGAGGGAAAACACATACAGTCACAGAGCAATTCACAACACCTTAGCAATCTTGTCTCTGTGACACTCATTTCAAGCTATTAGACCCTGGGTCCACGGGGGAGATGTCTTTGCATCATGCTGGAGGTATAGACCTCCTTGAGCACTTTTTGCTGGCGATGCGGCAGAATCTGCTGTGCTCAGAAAAATGCACCTCTTAAGGGAAGGATTTGGAACTAATGCTTTCTAGAGCATTTGTAAACTCATGAAATCAAGTAATCAAAAATTTTTTTTAGAGCATCAGTATTTGTCCCTACTGTAATCTAAGTAAAATCTTCCAGCTATCACCTAGTTATGTTTGACTCTCTTCTTAACCACCCAGCACCCTAAGCATGGTAAAAAGCTCTGATGCCTAACAGAGAAGTCTGGAATTCGTCTGGGGACCCTGGGAAGCCCCAAACCATAACTGTGTCTAGCATATACTGTTTATAGTCAATTTTGTAATCTATGGTAGTTATTACATTTCAAATATAAAGAAGAAGTCTGCACTAAATAATGTGAAAGAGAAGACAAAGAAACCCCATCTCAACATGTGCAGTAGACAATAAAAGCATTCCTATACATGCACATGAGGAAATTAACAGCATTCCCTACATATTCATTCAAAGCAGTGAACATGCTGTGCTGGATGCACATATGCATTAGAGAAACAAAATTGCTTTAAATAATCAAAATACACAAAGGAACATTTTTCTGTGTGGCTGGAAATAACCCTGACAAATGTTAACATTTTGCAAATGAAAAACATTCTTTAAGAGACAACTGGAAAAAAACAGCAAGTTTTCAGACACATACGAAGTAAGCTCCTATATTGGTCTATGTTTTACTACCTAGACGTACACAAAAATCATTATGTGATGAGCAAGTACATTAAAATCTTTTTTTTTTCTGAATTATGAACATATTTTGACAATACCCAGAGAAGGTCAACAGCATGATTGAAGATATGAAGCATCTTCCATATGGTGAGACACTAAAGATGAGTGGACTACCTGAGTTTAGAAAGGAGAAAGGGAGAAACAGATGTTGCTGAGGTATAAATTAATGAATTACAAGAAAAGACCTCTGGATTTTTCCCTGTGTATTTCAACAGACAAAAGAGTTTTGTCCAAATTTAGGAACAATGTTTTTAGTGTTCTTGCTATTTCGTCATTTAGCATATAATTAATCAGTGAAACTCATTGCTGCAGTAAAACACTGAGATAAATTGATTGCAAACAGGACTAGTCACACATGGCTAAGACCAACATACTGATTACAAACTGGAAAGGACTATATATAACTTCCATTTCTCGGGCTACCAGTTTTGGTGACTCAGAACATAAGGCTGGCAACTGAAAAATCCATAAAAAAGCCTTGCACTGGTAATTTTTGGGTATGGGAGAAAAAGCTACATATGGTCTTTTGTCATTGTCTCCGGAAGGTACTAAACATCACACAAGAGGGATAATTTTGCTAGGACAATTTCTACATTACATTTGCCTGTAAGCAGCTTTTTCTAATTGAGAATAGTGACAGTATATAATAAGTAAATAAAAAATTAAATTGAAAAGCAAGATTGAGTTGTAGCTAGTGTCTACAATAAATGAAGCTCAAATCCTGCTGTTATGTTTCTGACAACTTTAATAATAATAGATCATCTCATTTCAGTTGCGCATTGAGAGTGGGCTACAAGGTATGTCACCCACAAGAATGACTAATATGTTATGCTTATCACTTAAGAAGCAGAACTATCTGAATTCTGCTTGCTAACTATAGGGCAGTGCAAATTACCCTGACAGCACTGTGTGTTCTTTCTATACCCTGCTTAAAGGCCAGGATTGCTTAGTCCCAATGTATTAATAAGTAAGTGCAAGTATTTCAACAATCAGCATTTTAGAATTTGCATGCAAACTCTCATGCTGTGTAATTATACACAGTGCTGGCACTCAAATTAATTAAAGCTGATTTCTCTGTGACTGCAAACTGGTCATATCCCCAGACTTGCTCTAGTATGAAGTCATCACCCTATATTCAACATGACATTTTATGTCCCTAGCATGCTAATATGCAACAACTGTAAATTAGGCAATATTTTAGAGAGCAGCTGACAACCGCTGGTTAGTTGTTGAGTTCCCCCCTGCTCCCGACACTTTCCACATAAAAGTAAGAAACCAGTTATTTCCATTGTGCTTGCTTTGTAATTATCTCAACTAACAATGTAAACAAATTACATACATTGTTTCAACAGATACTCGCCCATGTTTGATTAGGGGTTACAGAAAACTTATAAAACACAAAA
>BJBW01018265.1:0-10186 GCA_004320125.1 Scolopax mira | reverse complement strand
TGCAAATGCTGCTGATGGGTGGGGTGGGACTGGGTGGGCCGTCAGCACTGGGAGGGTGCGTGTGCCCTGTGCAAGGGTGCATGTCCCATCCTCACGCCTCCTCTCTTGGTGTCCCCAAAGGGTTGGCACCAACACTTTCTTCCGCCTGAATTTGCAGAAGGAGTGATGGCACCAGCACCACAGTTCCTGGGATGGTGGCATCACCGGGCAGCGCCAGCGGTGTGTCCCTCCTCCCCACGTCCCCCTTCCCTCCCCCCCATCACCGACTTCTCCCAATAAAGCTGTTCTACAAAAACACACTGTGCTGCTGCCGTGTCGTGGCTCAGTGCCCATGTTCCCCTGTGTCCCCCCACAGCCTCTCCTGTTACTGTCACCGAGGCTCAGCGTGTGTGTCCCTTGCTGTGACCCTATCCTCCATCTCAGCCCCCACCAACCCGCCGTGCTCCCTCAGCACTCCCGCCTTGCTTGGAGGAGCCGGACCCTGCTCAGTCCAGTGCAGTGGCTGGTGGCCTGTCTGCCACCGGGGTGGCCCTTGGCAGGAGGCCCGGCATGTGCGGCTGCTGCCCCCTCTGCTATAAAAGGGGCTGAGCGGGCGCAGGGCATGGTCACTGCTACTGCTGCCACCATGCAGAACCTCAGCTGCTGCCTCCTGCTCGCCGTGGCCCTGCTCACTCCCTGTGCTGCTGTTGCCAGGAAGGTAAGGGCAACTTGGGGACATTTACCGGCCAGGGGTTTGCCTGCTCCTGCCCTCCCATGCTGTGCCACCTCATGCTATCCCCAGGCTGCAGGGGATGAGGGGCTGCACACCCTGGCTGTGTCATGCCACCCCTGAGGCACACAGTGCATGGCTGAGGGGGCTGCATGCTTCTGCCGTGCCGTGCCATCCCAGCACAGTGTTTGTGGCAGAGGGGTTGCGTGCTACTGCTGTGCCCTGCTGTGCCATTCCAGCACAGCATGTGCAGCCAAGGGGGCTGCCAGCTCTGGCTGTGCTGTCCCTGGGGATGCTATTAGTCCCCCACCCCAGACCCTCAGCTCTGCCCTACCATGGGAGGGAAAGATTTACTAACCTGGCCAGTACCTATGCCACCAGTCCTGGCAACCATGCAAAGGGGCTGTGCCAGCCCCAGATATGTGCAGCACAAGTCCCACTGCCCCAGGCAAGCTGGAGGTGGGGGAGCCGAGGGGTTGGAGGAGGTGGGGGGAGGGGAGGAAAGGGAGAGTATGGCTCAGCACTGACCAAGATGCCAGCACACCACCTGGTCCCCAGTGTGACCTGCAGGGCCTGTGGAGGAACGAGCTGGGCTCCAACATGACCCTCTCAGCCCTGAATGCAGCTGGGACCTTCTCGGGCTCCTATCATACTGCTGTGACAGCCACCAACAAGCATATCCTGGTGTCACCCCTGCAAGGAACCCAGCAGCTTGCCAGTGCCAAGGGACAGCCCACCTTCGGGTTCACCGTGCAGTGGCAGTTCGCAGGTACAGTGGTACCCAGCATGGCACCCCGGGACAGACAGCCATCCCCAGCCTGTGCTGGGAGTGGGGTACCCCTGGATGCTCCCAAATATCCACCACATTACACAGACAAACCCTGGCTGTGGCCACTGATAGGCCACATGCATTTGTCCCTGTCAAAGGGTTTTCTGGGGTGGGTGGGAGATCTGTCTGTCTGTCTGGGAGAGGGGGCAGGAGTGTCCATCTATCTGTCCAAGAGCTATGTCAGGGGTGGTGCCTATCTACCAGTCCAGGCAATATGGAAGTGACTCATCTGAGCAATGCGTCAGGGAGATCCATTTGTCTGTCCACGGCATGTGGCGGGGAGTGTCTGTCTGTCTGCCTGCCAGGACAGAAGGCCCAGGCTCCCCTGACTGGAGCCATCGCCTCTGAGGCCTCTATGCCCTGCATGAACCCCAACAGACTCCACCACAGCTTTTGTGGGCCAGTGCTTCGTGGACCGCCGTGGCAAGGAGATACTGGAGACTACATGGCTCCTGTGGGAAGAGGTCCCGTCCCGCAGGGATGTCTGGAAATCCACCAGGTGAGCTCTACCTCTGCCCTCCTGCCCCTGCCCTCCCTCCCCTCCTGCCCCTGCCCTCCCTCCCCTCCTGCTGACATGGCTTCCCTGCAGGGTCGGCACCTCGGTCTTCACCCGCATCAAGTGAAGGGGGGGACAAGAACAGGAGCTGCCCCCACTCTGCTGTCCCACCTGCATCCCCAGGGCTCTCTGATGGCCCAGTTTCACACTAGGTTCCTACCTGCTCCCAGCATCCTGGACAGGAAACACACCCTCACCCTGCCCTGCTTCCTTCTAATGCCTCACAGCAGCCTGCTGGTGGGGACCTCCCTTACAAAAATTTGCTGCCCCTGCACATGGAGACTGAATAAATTTTTCTCTGCTTGTCAGAGAGCTGTGCAACACATGTTCCTTTGGCTAAAGAAGCCACCCTGTGGCTGTCAGCAGGCAGAGGTGGGGACAGGCAGTGTTTTTGGGTGGTGGTGTTTCACAGGGCTGGGAGCAACAGGGTGGGGGGACAAGGTGGGGTACAGCAGCTGGATAATCATAGAATCATGGACTGGTTTAGGTTGGAAAGGACCTTAAAGATCATCAAGTTCCAATCTCCTGCCATGAGCAGGGAGTCCTCCCACACCAGGTTGCCCAAAGCCCCGTCCAACCTGGCCTTGAACACTTCCAGGGATGGGGCATCCACAACTTCTCTGGGCAACCTGTTCCAGTGCCTCACCACCCTCACTGTAAAAATTTCTTTCTGGTATCTAACCTAAATCTCCTCTCTTCCAGTTTGAAACCATTACTGCTTGTCCCATCACTACATGCTTTTGTAAAAAGTCCCTCTCCAGCTTTCTTATAGGTCCCCTTCAGATACCAGAAGGCCGCTGTAAGGTCTCCCTGGAGTTCTCTGACTCCAACTCTGACTGTCTCAGCCTTTCCTCATAGGAGAAGTGCTCTAATCCCCTGATCATCTTTTTGGCCTTCCTCTAACTTGCTCCAACAAATGCATGTCCTTCTTATATTGCGGGATCCAGATGTGGGTGCAACACTACAGGTCGGGTCTCACCAGAGAGGAGCAGAGGGGAAGAATGGCCTCCCTTGACTTGCTGGCCATACTTCTTTTGATGCAACCCAGGATGCTGTTGGATTTCCAGGCTGTGAGTGCATGTTGCTGCACTCATGTTGAGTTTCACATCCGTCAGTACCCTAAAGTCCTCTCTTCAGGGCTGCTCACAATCCATTCTCTGCCCAGTCTGTATTTTTCCTTGGCATTGCCATGACCCACATGGAGGACTCTACACTTGCCCTCATTGAAATTCCTGACATTTGCACAAGCCCACCTCTCCAGCCTGTACAGGTCCATCTATATGGCATCCCTTCCCTCCAGTGTATCAACCGTGCCCCAGGGTTTGTAAATTTGCTGAGGGTGCACTCAATACCAACATCCAGGTCACCAACAAAGATGTTAAACAGTGCTGGTCCCAGTACTGACCCCTGAGGAACACCACTTGCCACTGCTTGCTACATGGGCATCAAGCTGTTGACTTTGAATGTGACCATCCAGCCCATTCCCTATCCACCGAGTGGTCCATCTGTAAAATCCATGTCTTACCAATTTAGAGACAAGGATGTCCTGCAGGACAGTGTCAACCACTTTACTCAAGTCCAAGTAGATGATGTCTATTCCTCTCCCCTTAAACACAGGTGCTATAGCACCATCATAGAAGGCCACCAAATTTGCTGGGCAAAATTTCCATGTTGGCTGTCATTGATCACCTCCATATTTTCCATGTGCCTTAGCAGAGTTTCCAGGACAGTCTGCTCCATGATCTTACCAGTCACAGAGGTGAGACTGATCACCCTCTAGTTCCCTGGGTCTTCCTGGGAGTTATGTTTCTCCTTTTCCAGTCAGAGGGAACTTCACCAGACTGCCATGACTTCTCAAATATGATGTGTAGTGGCTTAGTCAGATGGTCTCAAACCTAGTCTTCTTCTACTGTGGGTGGTCCCTCATTCTCCCAGTCTCTGCCTTTGCCTTCTCGACCTTCCCACTTCCCAATCGTACCTTTGGGTGCCCCACAGCTGCATTCTTGCCCATGCACTCATTTGGGGCACCCACAGGGGCCCTGTGGTGGGTGGCCAAGGAAGCACCCCTACCATGGAGCAGCAGGATGTCCCACTGCCAGGCAAGCCATCATCCTCACCTGGCCTCAGCCTGCTTACAGCCCACTGTGACCCAACTTCCCATTAAGCTGCATTTCCAGCTACTCTCTGGGTGGGGAGTTTGGCCTTGGGTACACATATGAGACAGAGCTGGGTGCCAGCCCCCACAGAGGGGACTATGGTCACAAACTTGGACCCCAGGCTGTTGGGGTAGTCCAAACTCCAGGCTCAATAGTGGAAGGACCAAGATAGGAACCTGGGCCTCCAGATGCAGCCACTGAGCAGACTGTGTGGCTAAGGCCAGATACTGGAGGGATCCCTGCTGTATATGTGTACATTTGCATGTATTTCCTGCTCCCTATCTGTCATCCCATCAGCCAGAGAGTGGAACAGGATAAGGCTCATTTTGGATGCTGAAATGCGCAGGACAACATCGCCTGTATATTAGACTTTTTCAGCTCATTAAGACAGAAAACAAACACACACGTGAAATAAGGGCCCAGTGCCCTTTTCACAGCCATGTTGAACAGGTGAACTCATTAATTCATCACTTCAGCAACTCATGACATTTCTAACTCATAGATTCCTGAATCTATAACACAGCAGTTCCCAATTCAGATGGCCTTGGGCAGGGAGAAGCCCTAGGGCACAAGGGGAGGCACAAAGAGCTCGAAGGAGGGGGCTGCCTGGGGGCTGCAGGGCTGCCAGGGGAAGAGGCTGTGGGATAGGGCAGGGTCTTTGGGGCAGCGAGCACCCAGCGCCCTGGGAAAAGGTCAGAGTCTGTCCATGATTCTCTTCCTTTGAGAGCATGCCTGCCTTTCCCCAGCCTTCCTCAGCTTCTGCTCCACTTTCTTCTTCCCTGCCAGGTTTTGGGGCTGCTTTCAGTCCCCACAGCTCCTGGAGAGTGCATGGACCAATGCCTATGCAGGCTACACTTGCACCAGCCTGACATGACTGATGGATCAGCTTTCAATCAAAAACCACTCCTGCATCTTCCTCCTCACCCTTCCATAGAATCCTAGAATCACAGACTCTAGAATTTTCAAATATAATGGAAAATGGCTTGGCAACTTCATTAGCCAGCTTCCTCAGGGCCCATGGATGTATTTCATCTGGTGCCATGGCCTTAGGCACCTTCAGGTCCTTAAATGGTCTTGAACCTGATCTTCTCCTGCAGTGTGCATCCTCATTTTCACATCTGCAATCTCTTCCTCACCCCCACATCCTTATCCTCACCCCCACATCCTCATCCTCACCCCTGCTTTCTACGCACAGCCTGTCATCTCAGCCCTATCACACACTATCATCCTTGGTGCTGCCCTGACTAACCTGGGCTTGTTCTCACACTCACCCTCCCCAAACACCCGCTGTGGCTGTCACCAGCAGCACTAGTGGGATCCCAAACACCTCTCCAATTGTTCTGTGAGGTTGAAGTCTTGGGATTGGGAGTGGGAGATGAGGCTTAGAGCCCTGGTGGAGAGAGACCACCAAGGTGATATGGAGCAACCCAGACCCCCATGGGAGCCCAGGAAGTAAGTCTTCAATTTTGTCTTTCATCATGTCCATGCCAGAAAAGTGCCTGTCTCCTGGGATCTCCTGAGACAGCAGATGCAAGGAGCCTGCTCAGTAAACAAGGGAACAGAAACAGAAAGCAAAAGCATTGGGTTTACAGGAAGCCAGCACTGATAGTGTGCCCAGAGCCACCACCCGCAGCTGCTCCAAATATCCCCGACCCTGGCCCGCTTCCCAGATGTCCCCATCCTTGATCCTTCCACAGCTCTCCTGCTCCCCTGCAGCCACAGCCCAACATGTCTGGATCCTGCCTTGATATTCACTGCCCTTTTGCTCTCCCTCTTTTCCTGCCCCAGGACCCCTGGGGGGTTTTGGCCCATACTTCCCTGGAGTTTTTCTGTGGCTCTTGGGAAGCGAAGGGTTCGCTTCCTCTGTCTGCCACTGGAGCTACTGTAGATCACCAGCTGTCCCTGCACACCTAGCCTTGCCCTGTCCTCATGGCTCCCTGTCCTTCTGTCCCTCCCCTGCAGTGATCAGGGGCAGTTTGTGGTGCAGGGCTCCTGCAGGGCCGGGATGAAGCCCAGAGAGAGCCCTCATCCAGGGGAGAGTGGGACCCCCAGGCTGGGTCATGTGCGTGGACACCTCCAGTCAGCCCTGTCTACATCCCCAGTTCAGTCCCTGTGACAATGTGGCAGGGGTAAGGGCTATCTGCAGGCAGCCCTGGGGACTTGTCTGCTCCTTTCCCTGCGGTGTGACATGACCAGCTGGTGGGAGAATGAGCTGGGCTCCCCAATGAACATGTTTACAGTTGATAGTCAGGGCAACTTCTCCGGTAGGTACCATACTGCTGTGTCCAACGCACAGAAACCCATCCAGTGATCCCTCCTCATCAGCTCCTAGCACTTGGCTGATAGGCAGAGCACCTTTGTCTTAGCCCTCAATTGGGAGAAGAAGAAGTTTTTTGAAGAAGAAGTGAAGTTTTCTGGCTGGTAGCTGCAGCTGCAGCCATTCCGAATTGGGTGGTGGGATAGGAAGGGAAGTTCAGGCAGATCCTGCACCCACCCCAATTCCTCTGTCCCCTTTCCTGCCCCCAGCCTGTCCTTCCTTGATCTCTCCCCACTCTGGGAGACTCTGACACCTGCTCTCTGGTAGAAAGCAAGATACCTGCTGAAACACTGGTTGAGCTTGGGGACACGGAGAGTTGCTCTTGCAGCCTAGAGCTTCCACTACTTTAGCTACTAATGCTATATGAGACTTTTTGGAGAGGAGAACGCAGTTAATCAAACTTATCCTATAAAAGTCCTCCCTTAGAATTTTTCAGGGCATCTCTGCCCGTCTGTAGTTGTTCTTCTATGAGGACTTGACAATACCCTTGTGTAGATGCTCTTGTAGATATTTCATAATTACATACTCTAAACAATCCCAAACACAAACAAAAGCACAGCAGACTAAGAGAAGTGTAGCAACCACAAGTAAAATATTTTAAACAATGAACTACATAAACTACTAAACCGTGACAAAAATCACCATCCAGAGAACATGTTTTGTAACCAGTCACTTTCAGGGGGGCCATACGGACTTTGGGCTCCTTCTTTCCTCAATCACCTCTCATGGGAACCATCATTCACATAGCTATGCACTGAGATCCAGATAATGCACACGCACCTCCTTGAGATGCCAGGAGATAATCTTTTGGAGGGAAAAGATTCTTATGAGTGTGTCTGCTAGACCATTGATAGAGTCTTCAAGTTCTAAAGCAACCTTTCCTGAGACCATTTCTACTCTGACAGTGTATTTGTCAAGACAAGCAACAGTGAGGTCAGTCACTAATGGAATTGTTACTGAAAGAGAACATCATGGTATTTATCCTTCTGTTACTAGATTTCTCTCTGTGTTATTTATTGCTTTTTCTAGCCTTTGAAGAGTTTGTTCTTGAGTTCCAATGAGTCCCACAGGGTCTATGATGGTCAACCTAACTGATGTTGTTTGGGCAGTTGTTTAACATAATTGGTAAATCTTTTTCTGCAAGCGTAACAGCAAAGTAGGTTAATAACACAGTGTACAGACCCCACCATTTAGGATTCAAATTACTTTGTCAAGAGTGGAATTTTATCCTTTTATCCTTATCTCCAGACTGGATATCACATACTTGCATTCCAGTGGGTACTGGTTGAAACCATCTGGCTTGTGCCCTGTTTACTTGTAATTTTTTTTTTTATCCCCAAAAGAAACTTGGTAACTCATTTATCTCCACCTGCGAGGCTGGTCCTAGTGGGGATAAAAGTCCCAGGTGCAGCTAAATACCTGCCAGACACTGTTTCTACACTGTTCTGCCAGACACAACTCTAAACTTTGTTGAGGATTATTCCTAGTATCCCATAGCTCTATTCCTAAAAATGTGGGACATTTCAAACCTACTTGACTCTAAGTTTGAGCAATTTTATTTTGAAGAGACTTCTGCTATGATAGTTAAGTTGACAAGGGAAAGGCTGTGGATGTTGGGTACCTGGACTTCAGTAAAGACTTTGCATTGTTTCCCACAGCATACTCTGAGAGAAACCAGCTGTTCATGGCTTGGATGGACATATGCCTTGGTGAGTAAAAAGTTGGCTGGTTGGCCAGGCCAAAAGTCTGATGGTAAACTGAGTTAGATCCAGTTTGTGGCTGGTCCCAAGTGATGTTCCCCAAGGCTCAGTCTTGGGTCCAGTTCTCTTTAATTTCTTTATAAAGGTTCTGGACAAGGGGATCAAATGCACCCTCTGTAAGCTTGCAGATGACACCAATTGTGCAGGAGTGTTGATCTGCTGGAGGGTGGGAAGGCTCTGCAGAGGGATCTGGACAGGCTGGATTGATGGTCTGAGGACAGAGGTCTGAATTTCAACAAGGCCAAGTGCCGAGTTCTGCACTTGGGTCACAACAACCCCATGAAAGCCACAGGCTTAGGGAAGAGTAGCTGGAGAGCTGCCTGGTAGAAAAGAACTTGGTGCTGTTGGTAAACAGGCAGCTGAATGTGAACCAGCAGCGGGCCCACATGGCCAAGAACGGCAATAGCATTGTGGCTTGCATTAGGAATGGTGTGTCCAGCAGGACTGAGGAAGTGACCATCACACTTCTGGTGTGGCCACAGTTCAAGTACTGTATTCAGTTTAGGGCTGTTCACTAAAAGGAAGACGTTGAGGTGCTGGAACATGTCCAGAGAAGGACAACGAAGCTAGTGAGGGGTCTGGAGCCCAAGCCTTATGGGGAGAGGCTGAGCTTGTGAGTTTGGAGAAAAGGAGTCTGACAGAAGACCTTATCAATCCCTACAAATGCCTGAAACATGGAAACGGCCCCAAGTGTCAGCAGGGGAGATGTAGGATGGATATTAGGACAAGTTTCTTCATAAAAGAGTTACTATGCATTGGAACAGGCTGCCCAGGAAAGCGATTCCCTCCCCCTCTGTTGTGGTTGGGCCACACTGGCCACAGAAACAAATGAGGGATCCGCTCCACCACCTTTTCCAGAAGGTGTTTAGAAGATGTGTAGATGTGGTGTTGAGTGACACGGTCTAGTGGCGGACTTGTCAGGGTTAGGTTAACAGTTGAACTTGATGATTTTCAAGTCATTTCTCAGCTTTCATTATTCTGTGGTTCTCTGGTTCTCTGGATGTATTCAGTCTGTCCACCTGTTCTGAGGACTGAGGATGATATGGAACATGTAGTTGTTCCCAAATTTCTATGGATACTGTTTTGTAGTCCTGCTGAAAAAATGAGAACCCCGATTGGATTCTATGGTTTCAGATATCCCATATCTGGGAATGATTTCCCAAAAGAGTGCTGTGCCCACTCTGGCAGTACCAGCTTTCCTAGTGAGATTTGGAAGTCCCACGTCCAAGCTGAGACCTGGTCCACAATGAACAGCAGGTCCTTCAATTTGTTCATGTCAACAGAACCAACCTGCAGTCTTCGGAATGGGAAGTATGTCCATGGTTATCCACCAACCTCCTGTTTGGGTTGTGCACCAGAAAACTTCCAATATGGGGAACAAGAACTCGTAGTCCTTTTTACTGGGGGCTGCCCATATTTTCTCAGCTTGATTCACAGCTGCAGCCCTTCCTCCATGTGTTCCCCCATGAAAACACCTAGCCAACCATTAGTATCTTCTTGGTTGTCATGGTTTCACCTCAGCTGGCAACTAAGCACCACACAGCCACTCAGTGACTCCCCCACAGTTGAGGGGAGAGAATCCAAAGAATCCAAAGTGAGAAAACCCATGGGTTGAGATAAAACCAGTTTAATAGGTAAAGGAAAGCTGGGCCCACAAGCAAAACAAAGCAAGGTATTAACTCACAGCTTCCCATGGGCATGCAGGTATTCAGCCACTCCCAGGGAAGTAGGACTTCATCACCCATAACGGCTACTCAATGTCCTGGTTCTGGTAGGGGAAGGGCTAATTTTGAGGAGAAACTGGAATGGGCACAGGCAGGAGTGTCCTTCTGGGTTCTGGTGGGGATAGGGTTAATTTA
>BJBW01018261.1:4788-19554 GCA_004320125.1 Scolopax mira | reverse complement strand
GAGGAAAAACTTCTTTCCAGTGAGGGTGACAGAGCCCTGTAAGAGGCTGCCCAGGGAGGTCGTGGAGTCCCCTTCTCTGGAGATCTTCAAGCCCCACTTGGATGCTGTCCTGAGTGATGTTTTCTAGGTGTTCCTGCTTTAGCAGGGAAGTTGGAGTAGCTGATCTCTAGAGGTCCCTTCCAACTCTGACAATTCCATGATTCCATGCCTTACTAATTTTACAGAAGATAAACACTCCAGGCTTGAAAGGTTTTATTTTCCTTTAGTTGTAAGGAAGAGTGGCAGACAAAGTAATTCCTATAGTGATGGTCACGTGTGATGTGGTCCTTGATTGCATGGTAGCTCTCCACAATGAGAGTGCTTCCTTCACCAGGAGCTACTTGCCCCCCAGCCAGAAGAAGCCACAAAGCTGTCCTTCTCGGGGCTGGTGTGTTTCTTGATAGAAAGACTTGGAACTTGCACTTTGTGGCCTGCCAAATTCTGAGACCCACCTCTGTTGAGAAGCTCCCTCATCACCCTGATATAAAAAGGGGAGCCTGAAGATTCCTTACTCTCCAAGCATTACTTTTAGGAACTTTCAATTCAAAGAGATGTCATGGAATCATGGAACGGTTTGGATTGGAAGGAGGGACCTTTAAAGATCCTTTAGTTCCAACCTCCCTGCTGTGGGCAGGATCATCTCTGACTAGATCGGTTGTCCTTACCCTTCTACCAGTCCTTTTTTTTTTTTTTCCCTTTTTTAAATTTTCTGTGGCGATTGTGGAGTACCCAGTTAGATCTGTTCTTCAGAAGTGGGAGGTAATTATAGTTTCTCTCTGTTCATCTGTCGTGCCATTCCCCCAGCTCCTTCTTGTTTGCTCTGTTGCTTTGTATGCAATGGCAGGAGCAACTCTAAGGTTGGTTGGTGCCCTCAGCAGCAGTGTTTCTCTGAAAGCTGCTCTTGCTTCCACAGGTGGTTTTGAGAAGGAGAAACTGAAGAACAGTAAACTGCTTTAAGATGTGACGTGATGTGACGTTACATGATGTGACGTTATTTCATATTTAGCATTATTTTTGCAGAATTTTTGCTGACTCAGTGGCAAGTTTGAGTCAGGTCACACATAGCTATTTCCATTACACAGATCTTACCCCTAAAACGTGGTTAGATCTCTTTGTATCAGATATTAACAGGTAAAAGTTAAGGCACACACCAGAAATGCCTAAATCAAGTTCTTGTGCCCATATTTATTCTATAGGGCAGAATTGTCTCTCTCCACTTGCTGTACAGGAAAATGAACCCTCAGTTACCTAAAGAATGGGCAGTGTGGATACTATCTCAAATGTAGAGTTACCCTTTACTATTGTTAGAGTTGCATCTTATGGTAAATATGTCTGTATATAAAAAATGGTTTGGAATTTTTCCCATTTTTAATTCTCTTGACTGTGGCTTTGCTCTTTTATGCCATGGTATTTCATCAGTTTCTACACTACTTATCTCTATGCTGTTTGGGTTTTATGCTTGCACCAGATTTCTTCTTTTGCATGGTCTGTTTATATGTGTTTATATGTGTTTATATGGCCTTGCTGTTTCCATTGGCCTTCTTTCAAGCCCATAGTTTTGAAGGTTTCGGGTTTCTGAAACTGTGTAGGTACTATAAATATTGTAGGCTGTTTATTTTAAACAGATACAATCAACCTTTAAGTTTGAGACCCTGGGATGTGTAACATAAAAGCAATTAACATGAAAATAGAATTTATAAGTCATAAGCATTTTATTTGACTCCTGTGTTGACTGTTAAGTTCTTTAAAAACATAAAAGCAATGCTTATTCCTCTATGACTTTTAAGTTTTTAAAATATTTTTCAGAAACGTATTTTAATGAAAATGTTCTGATTAGTATTTGATCTCAGATTATGATTTTTCTTCTTTAGTAGGGTTAATTTATTTGTTTTTAAGTAGTTCAATTGAGAGGAAAACTGCGAACTGCAACACTGCAGTAGGAATTAAATACTAGTACAAAAAATGAAGACAATGAGTACAAATGTATTTCTAAGCTTTGGCAAATGATATAATGAGGGCTAATATTATATTAAATTATATTAAATCCCAAACTGCTGTAGTTTATATAAGCATGCCAAAAGTATGCCTCAAGTTTGTAGGATACTCTTACCTGAAAATGTCACTTGACATTTATCGTCTTTATTTTTGTGAGTGTATTCTTCACATCTGTTTGGTTTTTGTTTTTTTAAAGGAATGGTCACACACTTTTTGGTGTCCTAAATTACACTAAAACTCCGGGTGGAAGTCGAAGACTTAGATCCAATATCCTGGAGCCACCAGTTGATGCTGAAACAATTAACACGAGACTGGACTGTGTTCAGGAGTTACTCCAGGATGAGGAACTCTTTTTTGGTCTTCAAGCAGGTAGTAGTTTATTCTTTTAATACATAGTATTATGTTTCTTTTTAAAAAAATTTTTCTAATTTATGAAAGTATGCAGTGTAACTCAATATGTTTGAAAAGTATATTTTTATGATTTGTCAGGTGACACTTATGTAGTCGACACTTAATTTTTTTTAGTAATCTTTATTATGACAGTGATATTTTTCTCCAGTATTTTGCTAAGAAAAGTGAATTTCTCTGATAAAGTGGATAGAAGTCAGTGAGCGAGTATCTTTTTTGAATAATTTGAGTTTTTCTCTTTACCTCTATGGCTAGATACACACTATGTTGGAATTATACAAGTATACATAATGTATAATTTAAGAACAAATAAAGGTATTGCTGATGTAATACTTCTTTTGTATGCATATTTTTTTTCTGTTGCTTCATAAAATATAGTGCTCCAGACAAAGGTAAAATACAATACCAGAGTATGTTAGTCCACCTGAAGTTGAGTCATATAATCTTTATCACAAGAGAAGTATGATTCAATCTAACAAAAAGAATGTTCCTGAATTGATGTGTGTCCACCTGTACAAGAATCACTACATGCTTAGGTATAGGAAGTATAATTATGACAAAATAATTTAAATAGCAGCTATTTTTAACCTGTTCTTTTCCCTGGTAAATAATTTGTGAAGAGAGAATGAAAGAAGGTTAACATAAGTGTAACTATGTAATTGTATGCATTTTAAAAAATTGGATTTTACTACAATTTCAGTTCAATTTCTGATCTGTTTACTCTTGTTTTACAGTTATCTCTAAATTCCTGGATACAGAACAACTACTTTCAGTTTTGGTACAAATTCCAAAGCAAGATACGGTATGTTTTGAAATACACCTTAGATGATCAGTTATCTGGCCATAACGTTCAATATATACATGTGATATCTATAAATATGCATGAGATCACAAGAAAAAGACTGCACCCTAAAAGAGATGGAATAATGTTATCATATATTTAGAGTATATCTTATTTTACAGCAGTAGAAGATTGTCATAGGAGAATGTAACAAAAATATGGCTTTGCCTCAAAATCATATCTTAATTTATGCACATTGACTTCCAAAAATGTTTACTTTTTCATCACTCCCTATCTTTGTAAATGTACATCCTGTTCAACAGTACTAGGATGAGAGAGAGGAATTATCTTCACCTCAGTATAAAAGTAAAAAGTGTATGACATGAATTTTCTCTCTTATTTTTGGAGGTTAATATAATTTTTGGTAGCCTAGAGAAAATGAAGCATCTTTCGTACTAGAAATTAAATAATTTCTTAGTTTTCATGCAATACAAATCAATAGAAATTAGCCTTTATTGCCTAAAAAATTTTTTTTGAAAAAGGTTCTTAAGAACCACTCTGGCTGTGCTCCACTGTGCTTGCAATATAAATAAACTTAAATCCCTATCCAGTTCCTAAGTCAGTCGTGCAAATGCACAAAGGCAGAAATGGGAATTACGTACCTGTTGGTTTCTCAGACACAGGCACTGTATGACCCCAGGGCAACTTTTTCACACAGGAGTCAGTGTTGCCTCTGAACAGCAGCCAAGTGACAGAAGGCAGCAGGCTCATTGCGCAGCAGCACCGAACCAGAGAGAGTTTCCCATGTGCTCTCTCTTCTCACGAGCAGAGACCCTCCCGTCTCAAGCAGACAGAGATCTAGGTTAGGAATAGCTGGAAGTCTCTCCTGCATCCGGCTCTCAACTTGACCCGTGCTTCTCTGCTAGCCTTTGAATGCAAGGAATAAGTAATGTATTGGAGAATTGATTGCCCTTAAGCTTTCTCAAGGTCCCGTCTTACGGATTAAGAGTGCCCTGCTCTTACCTCTTATCTCTTACCTTAAATCACACGTCTTGCAAGGCAGACTGAAACAAAATGCAGATAAAAACTTTTATTCATAAAAGTATAGCTAGACAATGAAGTAATAAATTATTCTAACAACATAGTTCAGTTGAAAGACAAGTAATACTTTATCTGCGTATGTTAAGGCTTCATTCAGCAGGAAGGTATTTTACCCCCTATCCATGTGACAGAGGCAGCCATGGTTTTGGTCTGGATGCTTTATGCCTTATGTTGTACCCGTTAGAGTGCATTCAGGAACTCAACCAGCAGAGAAGGTTTCTATCACAGATCACCTTTGAATTACTGAATACACCTTTAGATTTGGGTTCCTTAGAACTCGTCTTTCCTCCTCAGTATTTACAAAGAAATTCCCTATACAAATAGGGAATTGCAAATACAAAATATTTTGAAGAGTAGTCATTATTACAAGCAAAATATTTAAACACTTATTGGATTGGGGTTTTTTTTTAATTACATGGGCAGATGTTTAAGGTTATAAATAGATATTTATATATCTATTTATGTAAAGATAAGTCAACCAAATAGGGTTATGTTGTGTTTAGCAGCAATTGTGAAAAGGGCTAATTAATGGCGATACATACTGTATTCACTTTGAAAGACTCTACAAGCTCTGTAGAGCTTGTATAGAGCTTTGTATATGTAGAAGACTGAAAGAAGTTTTCATGGCTTAGGTTAGCAGAGTATTCTGAGAGTCAGTCATCAGTGCAGACACAGGAGAATATCTACCAATGGGCAAGCTATCACATAGGAAATGTAAAATCTAGGTAAACAATTCTTTATGTAGTTATACATCAAGTTGTCAAAGTGAGCTTATAGAGTATTTTTGCAATTTTCAGTAAAAGTATGTATCTGATACACTTAACAGTATGACTTCTGTGAGTTCTTAAGGACTTTTTTTTAAACAGGGAGACATACAGGCACCTCCAATATTTGTAAAATTTTTAACAGGTTAAAACTGCTGACTCAAAAATAACTAATTTAATCTACCTGAAGCATACTCTAGAACTTGTGGAGCCTCTAAAAGTAAGCTCTGTTTTTTATTTTTGGGGTGTTTTTGATAAAGTACAGAATGTTTAGTCCTTACTTTTACAGTGCAGTTTGTTAAATTTCAGTTGGAAGGGACTGATAAGGATTATAAAGTCAAAAAAATAATAATCATGTATTGCAGAACACAATACTGACAACAGACTCTGTTAATCCTTAAGCCAATTGAAAATATGCATTTGAGTTTAATACTCTTAAAAGCTGGATTCCTAACTATTACCTGAATAATTGATTTTATAACAAACATTTAACTGAAACTCCTGCTCAGATTCTGTAAGCTGCTTATACAACCATTAATAATCCTCAGTGCATCTCAGAACTTTCAGTCCTTTAAAAGGACTTCAAAAAGAAGTAACAATTAGTGTCCCTATTTTCATCTTCAACAGGCTGCTTTAAGAAGCTGTAACACGCCTCTGCTAAAGGCTTATTACAACTCTCTTGAAGATACAAGGTATTTATCATATTTTAGTTAATATGTTAGAAACTAATCTTTCTTAAGAATGTAAGATTAAAGATGTTGCATCTTTGTTTATTTGTAGTTACAGGTGTAGTTTGTAGTTACAGGTGTAGTTACTTTTGCCTAAAAGTTGATTTTAATTGTCAAAAATTCTAATTTTCACTAACGAGCAAATACCGGGAAAAAAGCAAAACATAAAGTTAGCTATAATACCACAATTGCTGATGAACTGTACTCCATTAGAAATAATACTGAAAAGACAGAAGTAGTGGTTTCCTAGAGTCCCCATAATAATGCAGAAGTCAATTATTCCCTCTATATTTGAGAAATAATTTGTATCTCCCGAAGATTTCAATTGTGGCTTTGATCGGACTTGTGTATAGCAATGCTGCATTCTGAGGTGAAAATAGACGTGAAATTTAGTGTTTAACAGTAGATAATTTGCTTCAGGTATTTGTAATACTCCTACTTGTAATTTTGGGGTGATAACTGCAAATAAAAATTGTAAAGTATTATGTGGCTAATTTGAATTACAACTAATATTGCAGGTTTGGAATTATACTTGAAAAGATTACAACTGTAATTAATGACAATACAAGATACACAAAAGGATGTCTGAGTATGAGGACCCAGAAATGCTATGCTGTTAAGCCTAACATCAATGAATTCCTTGACATAGCTCGTAGAACATACACAGAAATTGTTGATGACATAGCAGGTATGTCCAAACCACAACTTTTATCTATTTGGAGTTCAAAGTACGTTGCACCTGGCATATAGAATCCATGTAATCATGTGTGTTGTAACCTTCTCACCTCTAAAAAGTATTTAGTATTAGTATGAACGGATTGTCATCGATAAGTAACTGAAGTGCTTTTGAGGTACACACTGAGATTTTCTTTTTTTTAGATTAAAAACTGAGTTTTATTTTAATCAAGTTGACAACTATATTGTGATGCCTATAATTAAAACTGTGCTGCTCCTTATCCTCTAAAAGTACAAACAAGCTAAAATAGTGTATCAGAATTATTCCAACTAAAACATTCTGCATAAAACATTTGAGCTTCTTGAATTTAAATACAAAATCACAGAATGGTTTGGGCCCATCCAGTGCCACCCCCTGCCCTGGGCAGGGACACCTCCCACCAGCCCAGGTTGCTTCAAGCCCCCTCCAACCTGGCCTTGAACCCCTCCAGGGATGGGGCAGCCACAGCTTCTCAGGGCAACCTGGACCGGGCTCTCGCCACCCTCAGAGTGAAGAAAGCTTTACAAGTTCTTTGTTCTTAATATTTTAATCAGTCTTGACCTGTCTGTGGACTACTTTGTAACCAAGATATGAGGAATGGGAAAATACAAACAAAAGGAGTTTTAGCATAATGCTTGTTGCTGTGCTTTAGTGGCCTTCCTGTCAAAATAGAAGAAAAAAAAAATCTTCTGGAATGGTCCTGGTTCTCTTTTAGTGTAAAGTGTTGATTTCGTGCTAAAGCACCTTCTTCTCAGTTTACTATCTAATTGGAAACTTAAAAGAGCATCAGGAACTTCAGCATCTGTCACATGTTGTGAGCTTCCTGTTTCCTTTTAGTCTTGCATTCTATGTTTTTACATTATACAATGAAAAATACAGATGCTGTGGTTGTTTTTTTTTTTACTTCCTAAACTTCCCAAACTTTGGTAGCTGCTAGCATTCCAGAATGTGTGAACATACAGGATGTGTTCCCCTTACCTTTTTTTCACTGCAGCCCATATACTTTGTGAAAAGATTCCTCTCTCCTTTCTTCTTTACTGGATTAAACTTCTAAGTGATTCCAAAACTGAAATTCATGTCGTCTTCCTGGACTTCTGTAAGGTCTTTGATACTGCTCTCCACAACATCCTTGTTAAATTGGAGAGATGGGTTTGATGGATGGGCTAAGGAATGAGAGATGGATATGAGATCGATAAGGGATTGGCTGTATGGCTGCATCCAAAGCGTTACAGTAAATGGCTCAGTGTCCCAAGTAGAAACAACGACTTGTGTCCCTCAAGGGTCCGTGCTAGAACCAATACTATTTAATATCTTCATCAGTGGCATAAACAGTGGGATTGAGTGGACCCCTGAGCATGTTTGAAGACAACACCAAGCTGAGTGGTGCAGTTGATCCAGAGGAACCTGTACAGGCTTGAAGAATGAGCCTGGGCGAACCTCTTGAAGTCCAACAAGGCCAAGTACAAGGCCAAGCACTGTTGTCAGGGTGATACCCAGTATCAGTATAGACTGGGGATGAATGGCTTGTAGAGAAGGTCTTGGGGATACTGGGGGCTGAAAAATTGGGCATGAGCTGGTAATGTGTGCTCGCAGCCCAGACAGCCAATTGTATCCTGGCCTACATCAAAAGAAGCAAGGACAGCAGGTTGAGAGAAGGGATTCTTCCCCCTCTACTCTGCTCTGGTGAGATCCCACGTGGAGTACTGTGTCCAGCTCTGGGTTCCACTGCACAAGAAAAATACGGATCCAGTAGATTGGGTCCAGAGGAGAGCCACAAAACTGGTCAGGGGGCTGAAACACCTCTGCCATGAAGAAAGGCTGGTGAGATACTGGGATGAGTTTCCCAGGGAAGTTGTGGATACACCATCATCGAAAGCATTCAAGGTCAGGTTGGATGTGGCTTAGAGCAACCTGATCTAGTGAAAGATGTTCCTGCCTGTGGCAGAGGGGTTGAACTAAATGGTCTTTATGGGTCCCTTCCAACCCAAACCATTCCATGATTGTATATACAGAATGTCCCAAGTTTCTAGTCTACATTGCGCATGGTTGGCACATGAGAGTGGGCAAGCTCAGAGCAATGATTGGCAGGGAAACACAGCTATTCCATCTATTCCTCTTACAGGAGTACCACGCTATTACCCTCGCTCATCCCCATGGTTTCACAGTACATATTCTTCTGACAGTTTCCTACATGTGGTATCTTAGCCATGAACAAGATGGATCTAAGGGGGAAATTACAGATGTAAAGCATTACCCTCAGCCTGGGGAAAGAAGATTGCTTAGAATCATGAACTGATTAAAAACAGTCCCTAGCCTACATTTCATACTCTGTCTGCTGTATGGAAGCTGAGCACTTGAGCAGACTTTTGTTTCCATAGATAGACCCACCTGGGAGTTGGTCAACTGCATGAACTGTCTTTAAAGAACACATGAATTTATCTGGTTCTGCACTGGATTTTTTTCCCAATAGCTTTATGCACCCAGATTTGTTACATTAATATGTTACTTAAATAACTCCCTGGAGACCCACTTTAAGGCCCCTTGTCATTTTACTTACCTGACACATTCAATGCCTATAAATATGCTATAAATCAATGCATCTTTCTACCAACGCAAACATGTATGTATGGGTATGCACAGGAGCGTATGTATTTTGGGTCAGATTTTTATTTGTGGTGTGTAGGTATGATAACACAACTCGCAGAAAAGTACAACCTGCCAATGAAAACAAGTTTCAGCTCTGCTCGTGGGTTTTTTATCCAAATGAATGTTGATTGTTCAGCATTACCCAATGGCCAACTTCCTTCAGAATTTACAAAGGTATCTACACTGGATATGTTTTTTAATAATATTTTTGTCTATTTAATTTACATAAAATGTATAATACACTAATAAAGTACATGTTACACAGTAATTTAAGCAACAATTAAAATAATTTCAGTGAAGGTATCTAGAAGTAAATTAATGTATGATTGGTATGGTTTTACAACTGCCCTATTTCTGGTTATACTTAATATTGTTAGAAATGTGCAGTTACATGCAGCTATGTTGTGTATATGCTGATAACTGCATTCTCTTATATGGATTTTTCATAAAAATGTATATGGGAAAAATTAAACCAGGCATTATTTTTTTTCCACTTTTTTCCCCTGTGGTGTTCCCAATTTGCTTTTTAGAGGCTAGTTTTGTTTATGGTAATATGGCAAGTTCTTATTGTTGGTTTGAATTCCTTGTAGATCACTAAAATGAAAAACACATACAGCTTCACTTCAGCAGATTTAATAAAAATGAATGAAAGATGTCAGGAGTCCCTGAGAGAAATATATCACATGACCTACTTGTAAGACCATTTAAAACCAGTATTTGCTAACTACATTTTATCCAATTAAAATATTTTCTTGAACCTGCCTTTCTGTTAAGTGGCACTTACAGAAATAATTCAAAGTGGCACTGATCAGTTGTACTTCCTGAGGCAAAAACCCCCCAACTTGCAAAGCATATATTGAATTAAACGTGATTACAAATATGTAGGCATTTATTTATAGGGGTGGCCATCATATTTATTAATTTTTTTATGGGTGAATTATCTATACAAAGTGACACAATGAACACATTAGTTTTGTAATGGAGAACCTTTCCTTTAAACAGTTCTTTGCATTTACAGTAAAACTGTGTTTTGTCCTTGCTGGTTGTCATGTTGCTATTTCAGAAGACTTACTAAGTGAATGTTACATGTTAATTTTAGGGAAATTCTAGAAACCATGTGGGTTTTCTATTAACATGAAGGCCTAATGGAATTGGAGTCACATAACGTGGAATCACACGATAATAAAGTGTAGTTGATTCCATAGCTATATTTTTGTTTCATTCTCTTTATGAAGCTTTCTTACAAGCTGTTGGCTTTTGAGTTATGTGCCTGATACCAGAATGTGATGTGAGATGATAGTATAAGATCTTAATTGGCCTCAAAGAAAAGTAGACCCTTGCACCTAGCAGAGATGATTGCATTTTATGAGCAACCTCCTGTCTAATGTATGCAGTATGTACATTATTAATGTTCTTTATTTCTGGGTGTAGAGTGATGGTATGTACTATGCAACATCTAAATCAGTGTCTAATTTCAGAATAGTGTGTAAACTCCTGAATGAGATTTATGAACACATTCATTGCCTGTACAAGCTGTCTGACATTGTGTCCATGCTGGATATGCTTCTTTCCTTTGCCCATGCCTGCACTCTTTCTGATTATGGTAAGTTTCTCCTTTGGTTCTGTCATGGGACAAGTTAAGACCCTCCTGCTAGAAAACAACCAAGCTGTTTTGTCTGGTTTTCCAATTGTTAAGCCAACGTCATTTATTTTTCTGGGTCTTAGTAGGCTTTAGATGAGTGTCTCTGGTCTATCCTTGCCACTTTTGTCCTGATGTTGTTTCTGTTTCTATTCATCGAAATTACATTCTGCCATTTAGTTGTTGTAAACCTTCACACAGCCTGTCATCTCAAAACCGGCAGTATAAGCATATTGTATTCAAAAGCATAGATCTGTGAACATTCTAAGTTTGCACTTCTGTTCTGAAAGGGCACAGGATAGTATAAGCAAGACCAACATTAAGTATATACTGTAAAACAAAATATGTGGCTATCTTTGTTTATCTGCCTCAATTTCTGTAGCACTTTTAGACATTTTTGGAAATAGAGTCTTCTAAGAAATCCAGGATCACGTGCTTACCTGCATATTGTTCATCCTGTTTCCATAGCCCAGTTCTGCAATGTACAAATCAAATACATTGCTTGACGTTAATGCTGACCCAAGATACTTATCTACAGTCCAATACGATGTAGGTGCTCTTTCAGGTCTGGAAGCCATCTCAGAAGATGTACTAGCTCATCATTACTGATGCTGCTTTGTAACTTCAAGTTTGTGAACAGCACCTGTTTACTTTGCAGTATGGACTGTGAATTGTCATGTGCTGATGGTTCCAGTGATCACACATGAATTGATGTGTGATTGAACAGTAACTGATGTGCTTGAGGCATCACAGCCTTTTCCTGCAAAAGTAATTGGAGCACAGGTTGTCTGCAGTGGTGATAATAAGACCAAAGCCAGTTAGCTTTTCCCATAAATCTACACAGCCAGGCATGAATGTGTATCCACCAAAATAAATGGGCTGGCATTTGTAGCTTTCCGTCCCCTTTGTCACTTGACTTTCTCATCTAAATTATTAAATGACTAAAATCAACACCAGGTAATTAGAGTTCCCCAGTGTTTCAACCTGAAAAACTGTTTTGGTACTTCTATCTTGAAGGCTGCTCCATTTAAACAACCACCAAATTTAACAATTCTTCTTCGTTAGCCTGGGGTACTGCCATTGAGGCATACAAAGAGGAGGCGTATGGAATAGGTTCAGTAGAGAACTGTGTTCTGACAGAATATTTCATATAGATAGTCTCTGGATCATATGGATCTGTGCAGGCATAGTATACAGCCTGCGACAATCAATGCGACAAAATATTACAAAGATAGAAGAAATGCTATTTCCTTGTTTTATGTGCTTATGTAATGAGCTGTATATGCAGTAGTAACAGAGTTCATGACCCCTGTGCTTTATCTGCTCATAGCAGTATAAAAATAAACTATTAAAAATCTATTAGCTATGAAACTGGTTTTGAGGTTTTCTGTTTTAATAACTTTTCAAGTTTCACTCTTTGTATTTTTCTTTATTACTGGTGTTCAACCCTACTTACTACAGAACACAAACACAGAATTTTAATTTAGAAATGATTTATTAATTATGGGATTCTTTTTGTAGTAATAAATCATGAAGACTCATATGACAATCAGAATCTATACCTGAAGGTGGCTGGTAATTCTTCCCAAGTGCAGCATGTCTTGCTTACTCTAGGAGAGTAAAAGTCGGGGAATCGGGACCACAGAGTTTGAGTTCTGCTCTGCAAGAGTTTATTTCAAAACGCACTAGTTAAATAATGTGAAGGTTTCCATACTAACTCTGCAATTTTTATATCCTTTTTCTCATTTAGTTCGTCCAGAATTTACGGATACTTTAGCAATCAAGCAGGGATGGCATCCCATTCTTGAAAAGATAGCTATGGAAAAACCTGTGTCCAACAACACATACCTGACAGAGGGTAACAATTTTGTCATTATTACAGGACCAAATATGAGTGGAAAATCAACATACCTCAAACAGATTGCTCTCTGTCAAATTATGGCACAGATTGGTGAGTAAGAGTGTACCGTATTAGTAATCTTCTGTAGCACATTTATTGATTTCTAGTTAAAAATATTTGTGAAGTGGAATGATTTGGCTTCTAGAATAAGATTCTGTCTTACTAGTAGCAGGTAGTTTTTAGTCTGTTTGCTCCTACTAGCTCTCGTTTTGCTCTCTGAGGCCACCACAAGGCTTTGGGTCTGCCATTGGAAACTTACGGGGCCCCATCTGTGTACCTGGAAGCCTCTTCAGTCTGTCTGTAGGAGAAGCACAGCTGTGTTCTCTAACTCTTTGGAGCACCTTACCCAGCATAGCACCTTATGCTGGATTGATAGCGAATGTCCTCAAGGTGTGCTCATCGGGTATGTTAGTCACCCAAAAGGAACGAACTTGAGCCCACCTAACTTTCTTAGAGAAATGTGCTTGCAGTCAAGTAGAATTAATAGATAAATAATCAACTCCCTCAAAGTCCAGTCCCCAACAACTGCAAGTTCTTCAGAAATAGCTCTCAAAAACATGAGTTTAATATGAATAAAGAAGACAGTAAAGTCTTTTGGCAGGTTCCCTGGCCTTTTCTGATCAATAAAACAAACTTCAAAGTCTGATGAAGGTAATATACGCCTGTTTTAAGATTCCTTGGGATTAGTAACTCAATGGCTACAGAAATTAATCCTATTGTTTTTTCTCACTTCTTCATCCCTTTGGACTGACACACAGCTTCAGGCATATGATTTCTTAAGGTTGTATTGATTGAGCTTTTTTAATTATGGTATCTGTATAATATTTTTTCCTTACGAAGTAGAACATAATCTTATGAAGCTTTATAGAATAAGATGCATTCTCTACAGTGCATAAAGACCAAGAGCAAAACTGATCTTTTCCCCCCCACTGATATATTCAGGCATGTTGGCATTTGTCCCACGGTTATGAGAAATCTCTTATTTTATTTTTTTTTGTAGGTTCTTATGTCCCAGCAGAGTATTGTTCTTTTCGAATTGCAGAGCAAATTTTTACCAGAATAGGTATGGATGATGATATAGAAACAAATGCATCAACATTCATGAAGGAAATGAAAGAGGTATTAAAGATAGCTAATCCAGTGTCCAAGGCCCGTGTTTGCTGTTAAGATAGTAGAAATTGTCTGATATATGGCTGATATATTTCTACTGAAAAAACGTACCTTGAAAAGTAGTCAAAACCCCAGCTTTCATCTGTTACCTTGATGATGAACCACAGAAAACCAGGCATATCTTAAATAAAGAGATATCCCAATAGGAATAAAAATCGGTGCTCTGTTGGAAAGTAGTTTCAATGTATTGTTATTTCTTAGACGTTAAATGATTATTTATAGGAACCGAAACCCTTCTCAGGTCCTTCTCCCAAACTGATATGATTTAGAGGGAAAGCGGTATGTTCGGTGAAAAAGAGAGAGACTGCCGAGTATCAGTTTTTGCTTGATTAGAATTGACAGCTGTTTGAAAGCTCTGAAGAGGTAAATTTGTGGATCTGATGAGTTTTTAAAAATTCTGAATTAAGTTTAATCTGAATAGCACAATTCCTATTAGCAGCAGTATTCCTGCTAGGGTTTTAAGAAATGAATTTATAAAAATGATAACACATTAAATATTTCCATAGATAACATACATCATACAAAATGCTAATGACAAATCACTCATCATAATTGACGAACTTGGCAGAGGTACCAGTGCTGAAGAAGGTATTGGAATTTGTTATGCTGCCTGTGAATATCTGTTGAATTTAAAGGTAATTCTGTTTTGAAAAAAATTAAACCTTATAATTCTTTGGTCATACTGAAAGTAAATACAGTATTTTCTCATAATTTTGCTTCAGCTTTGTAGAGATTTCTTCTGAAATATATTTTTCATCATTAGTGAACAGTAAGAATTACAGTGATAGAGAAAAAATGCTGCCAAACCGGCAGCCAAACCCCACCCAGCCACTCGCTTTTCCCCGTGGGATGGGGAGAGAATCGGGAGGGTGAGAGTGTG
>BJBW01018256.1:0-41215 GCA_004320125.1 Scolopax mira | reverse complement strand
AGGAACTTATGAAAGTATAAAAACAAGCCTTCTGATGACAATAAATGGAGCTTTGTATGATCCTACATCGTGTCGGTGTACTTGCTCCCCTTCGCCTGGCCGTGACAGTAAATTTTCTAGAATCAAGATTACTTTGGATGCAGAAAATGTCATTTACATAAAGCTACAGAAGCAAAAAACAGAACACAAGAAGAATGCATTTAGTAACTTGGTCAATTTAAGAAAAAAATCAGGGGTGCTGCAACAGTTAGTGAAGACTATACTGTAAGCTGCACTACATTTTATATTATTTAGGATCAGAACAGTTACATCATTGGACCAGTTTCATTATCTTATGGCTTTTATAATCCTTGGTAGCACTGATGGAGGGGAAAAAAACCCAACAACATAGAAACCATGAAATGCCTTTAATCATGTAAATATCACTTGCATTCTGAAATACAGAAAAATAGAAATGTTTGAAACGTCATATATTGATAGTATGTCAATTTTTTGGGTTCAGTTATTTATTTTGAAAGTTACACAATAAATGAAATTCAATAAAATAATTTTCACCAAATGCCAGTCAAAAAAACATCACAAAAGAAGAATCTGTACCAAATCATTAATAGATAAATCTTTAAACCACATTATCTGCCTTGTTACTAAGATGTTTCTTCATTAATACCACAAAAACTTTGTTTGTTAGAAAAGCTGTTCAGAGAAAAGCTTTCAGGAAAATAGTTTATGTTTTTTTTGCCATGTCATATTATACTTTAGTATGAAATCACTTGAGGATATGTTTACTAATGTAACTTTAAAACAAAATACCACAGATTAAGACAGTACCATATAAAACCAAACTAAGCATGACTCCTTTTGATTAACAGAACCTAAACAATGCAGGATAGCTGCAATGGTCATTCTAACCTTAACTCACATTGGTTGTAATTAAGTCATTTTTCTTATCTAGGTTTTCCTGTTCTTAACAGAGAAAACTTGTATATCACTTGAGACAGTGTTAGAATGAATACTTAGATTTCAGCTAATAGATCATTATATTTAAATAGTTGTATAATCTCACTAGAACTGATATAAATTGTGTTAATTTTTAGATTAAGGTTGAAGTGAGTCAGTGATGAAATATATATGCTTCATACTGGAACAGTTTGGAATGTGGTGATGGTTGAACTAGATGTATCCCTCAACTATGATTAAGCAACTGAGTACAAACAAAAAAATGGAAATTAAGACAAAATGGGAAGTTATTAATAAACAAGCTTAGGGGAAGCTGTAGAAACCAGCTAAATGTAAACAAAGGTATCTAAGAAAGAAAAATAAGAGAGAATCATAAAGGCAGGTTATCTGTGTTGCAGAGTCTAATACTGGTTTCTCTGTATAATTTAATCTTTATTACCTTAAGAAAGTGCACTAAGGTATTCAATGAAATTTTTAAATTAACAAAATTCTTTCTAGTCTTTGCATCTTAAAATAGATTTAAAGAAGGTTATTTCAGATCTTCATATGTCAGGACTGGAGAAAAAATAAAACTAATTTAATGGTGTCTATATGGTTCAAAGGTTGAAACAGTTTAGTGTCGGTGTATGACAATGGTATTTTTAAAGACTTCATCTAAACTTAAAACTTTTTTTTCCCCTCTGGTGGAATCTTTCCCACTTAGTAGGACATAGAAGCCAGGTCATTTGTAGAGAAAAGAAGAATGAAAAACAAATGCAGATGGACATAGAGTTCTCAGTGAATTTTTCAAATGTCATGTTCCAGATTTTTTTATGTAACAGGTCTATGGCTTCTGAAGTATTTTTAATTTATTTTGACTTGTTCAGTTCAGATATAAAAGCAAAACACAAACAAGACAGGCACTTTCTATATCACTTGATTATATAAACATCAGTGAAAGTATAAGCTTAGTTACAGCACAGGTTATTGTTGATGGTTAGTTAAATCTGTGTTTCTCACGCAGAATGGCACTATGATCCATGAGCTGGAATTACAATAGACATGACAGAAGGTTTTATTCCTAAATGTAGACAGCACCTTTGTGTTAATCCTGTTGAAAGAATTTATGAATCCATGTGAAGTCAACAAGTCAAGGGACAGACGTAGATGCTTGAAGTGAGTTAAAATTCTGGACATGGTATTTTCAATGGTATAACTACAACAAAAAGAAAATCCCACACTTAATATAAACTTTTTTGATCTCTTTTCTCCTTTATCTTCTTCATTTCAAGGAACTGATCAAAGCTCGGGTGCAGTTACCCTTTCTTGTTAACCTGCTTCTAGCTTCTTGGCTCCTCTGTCTGATTGCTCAGACTGTTTCATTCAACTTCATATTAGCCTTCACTCTGTAGCAAAATGGGGTCAAGAATGCTCAACAAAACAAGCCCTTAAGAGATTAAACAGTATATCAGTTACTCTGTTGTCATTAATGTGCTATTTCCGGACACCTTGCAGCAAATTAACAAAGAAAAAGTCATCAATAACTTAAGCTCAAGGATAATATTCTATAAAATGACTGATGACATAACATAAACAGCCACCATTTTGTGACAGCTTATGGTTGAGCTTTAGTTAAATGTATGCAAAATATATCACATATAATGCATTATGCAATGGCTATTGAGTGATTTTTCAATGTTGATTCAATGTAGTATTGAGACCAAAAAAAAAAAACCCACCAGATTTCTAACATAGAAAATTATCTCTGAATGCCCCTCCTACATTATAAAGGCAAAATTATGTATTTCAATGATATCACGAAATTGAAATAATTTAAGATAGCTAATTCTCAGGAGGTAATATATTTCAGTGAAAGGTATTTGAGAAAGTAAGATAATATAATTAAGAGAACTAATACCTGCACATACTATAGTCATTGGAAAGAGGAATAGTGAAAAAGGACAAACAAGTAAGAAATATGAGAACTGACACTATAAAAACATGAAGAAATAGAAAAAATAACAACATCTCTGGAGTGTGTTTAATAAACATGTTGTTATGTGCGTATATGTACACTTGTTCACATGTGTGTATCTATATATATACATGTTATATATATGCTTTTAAGAAGATAGCTTAATCAATTAGAATACGTATATCCTTTGGCATATATTCATATATTTTATACTTGTCTGCTTCTTCAGGAAACATGGCTGATCCATGAAGTGTTTCCTAGTAAAGGAGTGATGTAGTATATGATATAGTACCAAAGGCACCTCTTATTCCTTAGGACCATACTCAGAAACCCTAGCAAACATAACTTCAAAAATAAGCCTTCTTGTGGTTCAGCCATGTAAAAAAGAACTGAAGGCTATGAATATCTCTTAGAAAACTCCATTTTAAATTTTGTTGTATGGATGAGGTACAACTCAAGCTTCTTTATTATCCTGGTCTATTTCTGTTACAGCCGCTGGTTTGCTCCCCTCCCCACCCCTGCTCCCACTACAACCATTTGCCCTGGTTGTAAATCCAAACCTGTATGTTTTTGTAGAAGCCATTAAAGCAATTTTAAATTAAATCTGATTTTGACAAGCACTTGCTCTGTGACTCTCCCTCAAGACTGGAGTGACACACTGAATTGCTTGGAGTGAGTTAAAATTCTGGACACAACATTTCCAATAATACGCAGCTTAGACAGCCTTTTCTTAGACATCCATATAAATAACACTGAACCCTTCACAGTGCTGGTGGTTACTGAAGACCAGCACAAGTTTTTGAAAGCACTGGCCAGTTTTTTATTTGTGGTAAATTTCCAGAGCTGTAGAAAGTCATGGTGAATATTTTTACATGAAGTTTACATTAAGGTTGTTTAAAAAATAATGTTACATTTCAGAAATGTATGAAAAGAACCTTTCAAATTCAGGACCATAATACTTCAGCGTTGTGCAATAAAATCTGTAGGTTTTGACTGTCAGAGAAGGAAGAAACCTGTGACAAGTTCTTACATTCATAAAAAGAGATAAAAATTGCTTAAAATATTTAAAATTACAATCCTGCTTGTCTTGAATTTACTGCTAAAGCACATAGGGATCTAATTTTTATTTCTTTTTTTTTTTTTTCCACACATTTAAGCTCTGGATCTTTAAAAAAATTGTGGCGAAGATGTTTTAAAACATTACTGCAGTGTAAAACAGACTCAAGGAGACAGAAGTTCTGAAAACAAATCATACACAGATTTGTTCTATGTGACAGGTAGAGTAGAGGGTGGAAATTATCATAGGGCTGTTTTTATATGAACCAGTGAACTAGTCAATGAAATATTTTAACACCTCAAGTATTTTGTCTTGATATGTGGTTATTGCAAGAAAACAATAGACTGAAATTATTGGAATAGATAGACTACTGCCAAACAATCTGGCCAGATCCAAATTTCTATTGTAGCTGTTCCCTAGCTGGACCAGCAACGAGAACAAGGAACATGTTGGTACTGTACAGTTATCTCAGTCCTTCTTCCTTTCCCTTGTGCCCCAGAGAATCTTCATTTTGCCTGTTTATATTGATCATTTATCTACTGTTTCAAAGCCAATAATCATCCCTAAACTTTTTTATGGCAATTCTTGTCATTACATTTCCCTATGGACTTGCAGGGATCTCAGACTGAAATAATGATTGCTGTTAATTAGATTAAACCAATAACTAAATAGTGGAGGAATTTCTCAGGAAGTTACAGCTTATAAACTTTCACAGCCCACAGGGAATCCTCCAGTTGCCACTTTCCAGTGAACTGATTCCTCATCCTCCTTCACCACAATTGGAAAACTTGCTTGAAGATCCAATGATTAGCAACAAAGGGTTCAATAAGATCAGGAAAAACTGAATACAGTTTTGAAACATTACTAAGACTTCACAATGCTTCTATGCAAATTGGTTCTTTTATATTGAGCCATTTTATTGACATGACTTCTCTGACATTAAACTTTTGCTGTCTAGAATTAGATTTTAGCTTTTAAAACAATGCATTTTCTGATATTTGAATAATAAGACTTGTTACAAGTAGAAAATTGAATATTTCTTAGTAATTTCTGGAATTACAATAAGACTTTGTGCTTTTGAACTTCTAATAATGTGAGGCAATGTCTTTTGGGCAATGATTAAACTAAGAAACTGAGGACTGTGGAGTAGATGGGTACATTTCCCCATATTAATTATTTGATGCCCTACAACTATATATATAATTATTCAAAAGTACCAGAGATGAATGTGTAGCAAGAACTTAGCTTGATTATGCAGGCATATCAGCAAACAAAACCTGAGCGAAACAGAAAGCTAGAACGTACGAACACGATGCAAAAGAGTTTCAGTGTTCAGTAATGACAAAACAGCTTTGAAAAGTTGCCAGATTCACTTACAGACTGTGGCATAAATACCCATGTCCTTATTGCAAGGCTAGCAGAGAAATGGCAGAAATACAATATGTGTGTCAGTGAATAAATTGTCCTCGGCTAACAGAATTTTTTTAGAGTTTTGCTAGAGTATTTCAGAAAGTAACATTATATGATAAAACTATGCAATATCAACAAAGTAGGTACACACATTTAATACCAGGGAAAAATAATCATAGTCTTCATCTTAACATTTGTTGTGTTCATTCATTTATACTAATATTGCAGTTTCAGAGATTCATCAAATATAGGGAGTTTTTAGGTTGGGTTGGGGGGTGGGGCTGAGGGCTAATTTGTGACTGTTATTACAAATAAAATTTTTCACTTATTTGTGTTAAATACAGCAATGTCTGATTCTGTATTTTTTATGATGGGTGTGTTAATATGCAATTGTATTCAGGGAGTTTGCTATTTTTTCCTCTAACAAAATAAAAAAAGCAAACAAATGTAACTATATTAACTCTAATGTAACTCTTAATTGTATCTTACTCTCCTCATATTTTTCAAGCTGAACAAAGGAAAAAGGCCTGGGAGGGCACACAAACAGGATGTCAAACAGTTCATGCTGCCTCAAGGAGACCTCACTCAGTAGCTTTATTCTGAACTATTGCAGCTACCTTTCTCCAAAAAAGCATCCGTTATACATGGGACTAACCCAAAATAGTATAAATATAAGCCAATCAGTGCCACATGACCTTGGAGGAGATCTCTGCCCTTTTTATTTAACATTGCAGACACTGCCTAATGGATATTCAAAATTTCTTTTTAGGGATTTCTTTTCCTTGTGAGCATCAGCTTTCTAAGGAAAGCTTTATTTGTCCTTGCTGTTGAGGAGATGGCACTGAGGTTCTTGACTTTATGTCTCATTTTTAGATCCTGTGTTATATAAGCTTCCTTCAGCTACTTTATTTGTGCTTTATAATAATAATTTTCCATTTGTAGGTCTTTATGCCAGGAACTCTTACTCTCTTAAGAGCTTATTTAATGGTCACTATATTTAAGTCGTGTTTTCTCAGGTGCCAACACCATCTCTGTAAACCTTATCATCAATTACTCTGTCATGAAAATTCTTTGCTTGCAGAACAGAAGAAGTAACATCACTTAAGAAGGGGAGATATTGAGAGGCTTTAACATAGGAGTATGGTAGCCTTGTAAGGTGGGTCATGTCAAGTGTGAAGAAGCAGAATAAAGCAGAGGTAGAAAACAGGAAATGAAACATATGATGGGTTATAGGAACAAGGAGGGACCAATGAGGGCAGTAGGGCTGTGAGAGGGAGATAATTTACACCTTCCTAGAACTTTCATGAAGTGTCATCCATACAAAAAAAATTTCATCATGAATATTTGAAATTCTAAGAGAAAAAAAATGGCAAATGCTCTTGCTCCATCTAAAATAATTTCTCATTTTTGGCTGCAAACAGGACTTACTTGTTTTTAAATCTTGAATTGGACACAATATGATCTTAAATACAAACTGACAAATGTCATAACATAATATAGTAATAAACTTTAATTTGGGGGGCATCGATGCCTGTGGGCATCTGACAGTAGTAAGTTGTAAATGAAAATATAATGAAATGTATTCTTTCTTACATCAATCTTCTTATGCCTTTGAGACAAAATTTAAATCAATATGATAAGAGAGAGAAATATTGCAAGGTTTGATTGGATTGTTCCCAGTGCTTTTAATAAGAAAACTAAGTTCTGCCTCTGTCACAGAATGTGGTATTTTGTTGGTTTTGTTTTGTTTTGTTTTGTTTTGTTTTTTTTTAAATTTAAAGTATAAACATTGAACTAAATAAGACATAACCACATAGATTTTACTATGCCAAAATCTGTGAAATCCATACATTGGACATTACTGTCACATTAATACTCTTTTATGCTACAACAAAAATTACAATTAGAAGGAAACTTCAAACAGTATCTAACTGAAAATTTCAAAGGCAAGAAATAATTGATGTCAAGGTGAACAATGTTTTGTAACATTATCCTCATGTAGACTATCAGATCAGTGATATTGTTCCTGTCTTCTCAAATGGTAACCACAATCATTGATTTATAGCCCTGGTTCACTATAGAACAATTAGAAATAAAATACATTTACATGTAACAGCAGATGTAGTAATAATCATAGACATTGAATAAAGTGCTTGTTCCACAAAGCTATTCTGAATTTCAGCTTTGAACGTCTTTCAAGAAAAAAACATGCCTCTCTGAATTTTTATAATAGTGCTAGCACTTTCCCCCAATTTTTATACACATTTTTACACATTTTATATACACATGTGTAGACATACACATATGTATACACATATACACATTTTTATAGCTAGTACTTCTATTTCTTTGGAGGCCTAATGAACTTGGCATCTGAGAAAGCTGAATTTCAGGTTTCTTTTAAAAGTAGGATGAAGTGAATCAGGTTCTCCAAAGTAAATTTAGATCAATTTTGTTAAAAGATACATGTTTCTCAAAAATAGAAGATTCTATCAAACATACATTTGCTGTTCCTTCCATAAGTCTCTCCATAAGTCCTCTCCATAAGTCAATAAGTAGAAAAGGAGCTGGCCTTAGCTTCCCCCTGTGCTTTTCAAATTCAAGATTGCTTCCTGCAGAACCTAGTATTGGGAAAGGGATTAATCTTAAAAAGATGAGGAAGTTCAGGGCTTGCCTTTTGGTCAATCTTAATGCTATCTAATATTGCATGAATCATTTTCCAGAGTTGAGGTTTTTTTGCCTCATTGATCATAAACTAAGTATCAAATGGGTAGTTCAGGCTTAAATATTGATAAAAATTAAAAATATTGAACTAAAATAAATATTGAAATAAAACGATTGAAATAAAATATAGCAGTAAAGAGACTTTATTATTGATTTTTTTTCTTTTTTAAAAATCATTCTGTAAGAAAATTGTGGGGTTTTTTTCATTTAGGTTGTACAAAAATGAGACAGAAGATCCCATTCTCTGAGCAGCTTTACTATAAATGCTCTAATTTATTCAATATTAAAGGTCAACCTTTTTTATCGTGTGCTGCTAACAAATGTACTTGTGGCTTTTTACATTTGTGACAAATATGTATGTATCTAATTTGCATAATATTATTTCTATTCCCTTAGTATAAGTTTTTGAAGAATCAACATTAAGGACTTTTTTTTGATAATCGAAATGATATCTGAAGAACAGTTCATCTTAAGATCAAGGTAATATAACTTTATAACTTATCTGAGGGAGTTTTTTGGTATTGCATTTATTGTTTTCAAATATTTCTTTTCCTATTGTTGGTAAACAGCATGGATTCATTAGACAATTAATTACTACAAAGAGTGAAGAAAGGCCGTTTCATGGGTATAGGTAACCAAGACCCATACAATGAAAATATAAAGTCAAATGTCTTAACACTGTCTGTAGTGGGGATCTAGGTATTTTGTTCACATAAGAATATGACTATAGGTCAATTATTTTACTCTATAAGTAGTGGACAGCCCAAGAGCCCTTTGAGCTCTCCTGGATGACAGCAGGCTGCATGCCAGGATGTCCCCTTGCATGGGGATGCTCACTTAAGGTTCTACTTGAGGCTGCGAGATTCCTTGCCGCAACAGATTCTCAGTAAATGACTAATAGCATACTAAACTTTGAAATCTTATCAAAGTAATATAGAGGATTGATTGCATGTATATAGTCCTTTAGACATAAACTGTTGACCAAGTCTGGGACTAAGATTGGATCCTGCCACACCTAGACTCCTCTCTGAGAAAGTGTTTAGAAAACAAGGGAGTTCTCTCTGAAGCTCGTGACTCAACAGGAGGGTCTCCCTGACAGCTTGTCTTACCCTGTCGTCTATGCAGTAATAATAGTGTGTACCTTGCCATCAAATCTCATAAAACACTGTCACATTTACTGTTAATTTTGTTAAATCGCTGTTTCACCTTAATATATATTTCACTACTTCTCTCTTACTAGTGAAGTTAATCACTCCGCCCACGACATGATAAAATGTTTTTTTAAAAATCGACTGAGAGAGCCCAAATCTGAAGTCTTCTAGAAGCCAGCATTGTCCTTACTGCAAAAAATTCTTAGATGAATGAGGCATTGTTTATACTTGTGACCTTTCTCACTGTCCTGTAGAAACACATACACATCATGATTATTATTTCTTCATTTATTTTATCACTCATTAATATTATCTGAGTATGCTTGCTTATGAAAAAAAACAAACCCACAAACAAACATCAAAAAACAAAAATGAAAACAAAACTGCAGGCTCAGATATTTTCCAGAATTAATGACTACTAATGACTATCACTTTTCAATTTTATGATCTTATGAATTAAGATACAATACAAAGTAAAACTTGTCCATGGACTAAACTGCTTCTCTTGATGTGCTAACAAGCAATTTTATTTTTTTTTTTAATCCCATAGATCCTTCTTACTCCAATTTCCCAACATCCTCCTGATTTTCTACTGACTAAGAGTTGAAGTCAAAATTATGACTTAACACATCTAAATAATCTAAAAGAAATCTTACATATTAAATTGAAAATCTAAAGCTACTACATTTTAAATTCCCTTTAAGATCAATATAGAAAAACTGATACCTACAGATCCCGTTCATCCATCTTTACAAAAGATGTTTTAAACAGTTGATGCATCAATCAACCTTTAAGGTGCCTATTTCTCTTTACTGATTATATGAGGAAAATAAGACCACAAGCTCAAACTTAAGTCTGAGATGGTTAGTTAGGTAAGATAACTGTTGCGTGCTGAAAGGGATCATTATTATGATTCTTCTGTGCTTTCCCATACCAACTCCCTCACTTTGATGGAAGGGAGAACGGGCAGAAGAGAGGATGGACAACTTTCAGGAAAAAGAGGTTGTGGACTACAGAGACAAATAGCTTGAAAAAGGCAAGCTTTACAGCTTCGCTAAAAGAAGATTCAGAAGGTAAAAAGCCTTAGACACTGCAGAGGAAAGTGATAATTTCAAAATAATTATTTGTGGCTTAAGAGAACAAAGCACAAACAGACATAACATAAACTTATTCAAGACAGGATTTGGTTTAGGATTTTCTTCTCTATGACCTGTATTTCATTCTAAGTAGAGAATGCAAGCCAAAATACAAATACAATTTGTCAAATTGTTTTCTTTCTTTATATGTGAGCATATAAATACTTCATTCTTTTGTAGGCTGCTAATGGAATTTTCCTGTAATGTCTGCCTTGAATTAGAAGAGGTAGTTTTCTTAATTATAGATATGTCAGTCTACAACCACAATTTTATGACTCATTACAATATTGTAGAAACTTCCATCATTCCCTCTTCTTTTTGCAGTCAAGATACAGTATTCTAGGTTAATAAAACTGGTTGATCTCTTTATGTTAGAATTCATTACAAGATGAACTCTATTGTGATTGTAAAAGTCTTGACACCTAATTTGCTGAAATGTTTCAACTTTAGCTTCAAAATGAACTGAAAGATATTCTTCTGATACTGATGCAGGTATTGTCTTCTTCCATTTTGACGGAGTACTCAAAATTTTGAGGGAATTTTCAAATTTACCCAGTTGTCAGACTTATTAAAGAAAAAAAAAAGGATAAACCCAAGTCACTAGTTCTATAAAAGTTGTTAAAATGTGTGATTTTACTGAATATTAAATGAAAAGAGAAATAATTGATAAATATTACCCAGCTTTGTATGTTTTTTCTTTTGTGTTTTTTCCCCTTAAGGTCAACTAGCATGTCTTTTTGGTTTTGCCTGAAAATATGTGTGTTTGCACAGATATTTTTCATTATATGTATGTCTATTTGTCCTCTTTTACGCATAAATTCAGTAGGTTATGGATCAGATTCTGCAGTTACTATTTTTCTTTTTCTGTATAGAAATCCCTTGTGTCCTGTAAGTAAGTTTATTTTAAAACCTTGGAGTAAGCCTATGTTTGGTAAGTGACACTTGGATTCAGCTCCAGATTTAGACATCTTAAGTTAAGTGTAGCCAATGAGGATAGATACATATGAGTTATGTATCCAATCACTCACTTTATAGAGTGGAATTAAGGAGTCAACTTGATTGGTAAACCAGCTGAAGCACAACAGAGACTTAAGACTTAGTCTTATTCCATTTGAGTGATTATTTTTGTAAATATTTCTTCACTCTCAAAGCAGAAGCATAAATCCAGGCTCAATTGCAATAATTTTATCATTATATCCACCCCAAGTTGGTATTGCATCTCTGTTTCTGTGCTTAGAAATATTGCTCTCTCTCATACAATGTAAAAAGAACATAAACCCTCCTCGTTCCTTTTTTGAATTTTTTACCCTTTCTTAAATATGTTTTTCCCGAAGTGCCACCACTGTGGTTGTATAGCTCAGCCACGTCCTGGGGTGGGTTGGTTTGAGCTAGCTGGACCCAGCTGTGTCTGGCCCTGTCCATTCCTCACAAAAGCCATCCCTGCAGCCCCCTGATACTGAAACATTTGCACCTGCACCAAGCACATCATCACAATAGAATTTTAACCTGCTGTCCATTAAGCAACACCTAAGTAAGCTTCCTGTGACAAGAGGAGCAGGCAATGTACATTCTAAGTAGAAAAGGGGAAAAAAAAATAAAAAAAAAAAATAAAAAGAGAGTTCTATCACTTTCAGAGAGAAAAGAGAAGTTTATTTCACTTACATTCCAGCTGAGGACAGGAGGACATTCTGAGTTACATGAGCATGTTTACAGAAAAAAGATACAATTCACATTTACAAATTATATGATCATTGATCCACATTAAGGAAGGGTCTTAAGGTGTTTCTGAATAAATGTTGTCCACATTGAGGATTTGTTCTGTCTACAAAATATGAGATAATCCTTACAATAGGCCTATACTTAGAGTTTGGGTGTTCTTCAGTTTAAATTATTTTTGAGAACTTAAAAGAATACTTAAATGTTCGTGGCTGTATCCCTGCTATCTTCTAATTTATTTATTTTTTATCTGGAGAAAGGACTCGATTATAAATTCTGGATACTCCCTAAGGATGTAGCACCGTACTCCAGTCCTGGAGCTTGGTGAATGCTGTCTGTATGTCCAAGAGTTTTTCCCATCTTCTCCCTCCACTCTATCTCTTCTTTTTTTTTTTTGTTTTATGTAGAAAATATTTGCTTCAACTTTTTCCCTTTCTAAGTGAAAACAGTTTTTTTCTTACTCTTGGGTCTTTGTTCTTTCCAGAATGTAAGAATATCTCTGTAGTGTTTGCAATAAAAAAATATCTAAAACTCTGATTATCTGAAAGTGCAGTCAGTGAATTGATGGATTTTTTTTGTCTTTTTTTTTTTCATACTCTTTCACTATCAGTATATTTTTATAGTAATTGTGGACTTGGTTTGACCTATTTGTATGTTTAGACATATTTTTTGTAACATATTTGCTGTGTTTGCCCTTTTAGAGAAAGCAAAGTCAAATTGTGCATATACTCTGGCTCAGAAGTGTTGTAGTCTTAGCTGATCCTTAGCTTCTGTGGAAATTGATGTCCATTAGGCACTGATGCCAGTTACCTGTCATACATGACCTCAACCTCCTATCTGACATCAACATGACCACAGTGCTCGCTGCTCAGTACAACTGAATGTGCATTGCGAACACTTCAACGTGACCTGACTGTTGCAGGCAAAGAATAAGTGCCTGTTATATTCATGGTTGTCGGGTTATGCACAGCAGCATGACAAATGTATTAAATTTTCCAGAAGGCTAAGGCTATAAAGAGGTAACTATGACTAATGCTAGTCATCATGCATTGGGACACATCTGAATCTGTTTAGCCAGGCATATTATATACAATCTTTATCAGGCTGTTGCTATGTTACCTCATTCTATATACTAGTATGGAATTCAGAAATATACTCAAATTGCAGATAAAATGCATTGTGCAAGGTTTTCTGATAAAGGAATCTCTACCAGAAGTTATTTTACGTTATTTATTTATTTAAGTTATTTTCATTCTTCTCTAGTGCAATTCATTTTCACCTGAATTAAGTACGGAGACCTACACTGCTTATTTCTTTCATTTTTCAAATTTCATAATGATACAACTTCTTAGACACTTTACATCTTAAAGACACATAAAATTTCCTTTTGTCTAGAGGAAAAAAAAGATTTTTAAGAAGTCTTAAAAGGAAGTTCCTGTAGTAGTAATATTTTCTTGAAGAGAATTTATGATAAAAGCTACAGTTCATGTTTACAAATGATATGATTATTGATCTCAGGTGTTTCTGAGTAAATGTTGTCCACATTGAGGATTTGTTGTGAAAAAAATAGGGCAATTTTTACAATATGCCATGAAGAATCTCCGAAAACGGAGACTGATATATTCTTCCAGTATCTCTGTCTTTTGCATATCCGGTTGATGATGTCAGGTTGATGATCAGCACATCAGCGATGTCCTGCGCTGCTGAACACAAGAGAGAAACTTACATATTTCCTGTCTATAATCATTCATCACTTCTACTTAATTTATTTCTGTACCATGCTCTCATCTGAATCAAGAGAGCTGTAAAAAACTATCTATCTATAGGACTGCAGTGGTATATCTTGCTGCAGAAAACTGCATCCTTCATCATAACTCAGCTTTTTCCAGAAAATTATTTCATTTTGAAGAAACTAAAACAACATGAAAAAAGGGAGCAATAGATGAGAAAGTTACTGATGACATTATTTGTGTACACTTTGTCCAAGAACAGAGTTAGAAAAAACAAACAAAAAATACTTTATGTTCAAAGGAATATCCATAGAGCGATGCAGAAGAAAAGAAGTGACATTCTAAAATGTACAGATACCAAACTGATTAAAAAAAAAAAAGTTTTAAAAATTTATATGTAGGAAGGACTGGTTAAAAAACAACTTTGCAGTGAAGTTGGAAATGCATTCAAACACAAGAAGGATATTTCACCAAGTGTAGATAGCTGCGCAGTAGACATTTACATCTGAAGTCAGTGTATTGGTTTGGGCTGATAGAGTTAATATTCTTCATAGTAGCTTTTATAGTGCTATGTTTTGGATTTGTGATGGAAACAGTGTCTATAAAACACCAATGTGTTAGATATTTCAGAGCAATCCTTATACAGCATCAAAGTTTTTTCTTCTCCTCACTCTTCCCCACCAGTGAGTAGGGTGGAAGTGCACAAAGAGTTGTGAGGAGAGACAGCTGAGACAGCTGATCCCAAGTAATTTGAACACATTTTTTCTTTTTTTTTCATCTCAGTTTTTACCCAACACACATATCAACTGAGCACCTACTTCTGCAATTCTGCCATCTTCAGGTTTACTTGACTAATAGAGAATTCCATAACTTAATTAGCTCATTTCTTAGTTTATGTTTCAGTTTGCTTGTAGTTCCTACAGGTTGTTTAAAACACAGTAGTTAAACTACAAATCATACATTCGGAGAAATATGGTTGGTTTGGGGGCTTTTGGTTGATTTTTTGGGTTTTTTAGTTCAGAAAATTTATCTTGAAAATACTTTACTAAAGTCTACATATGGATTGAAACAACTTATTTAAGAGTATTTTTCAAGACTGCAGCATCCATCTGATTTTAGAGTACACTCTCACAGTAATTGTACCTTTAATAATCTTTTACTCTATACAACAAATGATGAAACTTATTAGCATACGCTAGGAAAAAAAAGTCAATTTCAAAATCTTACTTGAAGACAAATTCTTCATGATAAGTTAATTAGTTTGGGTTCATTAATTTCACTGGTAAGAATCTACATTTTGAGTCCAAATTAGTCCACTTTTAATTTTGAGTCATTGGATCTTGTAACATTGATTTTTCTCTTAAACTGAAGATACATTTTTTATCAAATTTCCCTGTCACCATTCATAAAGATATGATAATTTCAAAGTGCTGCTGATCTGTTCTAATCCTGGTTTTCATAACTAAATATTGTAAACTTTGATAAGCCATAAGTCTTTGATAAGGTCATTAATAAATTAATAAGCCTTTTAAGAAGCAAGAAGGAAAATTGTGATTCTGGACAGATGGAAAGCTTAGAAGAGCTTGTTGGTGCTCATTCCTAGGAAGGTGTTAAAGGAAAGTGACAGGGTGGCTTGTTTCCATTACTGATTACAAGTACTGGCAGATGCTGGACATCAGTGGGAGGGCATTTCAACTGGGTCACAGGTACAGTAATGACAAGATGAAAAAGGATAAGAGAGAGTACAAAAACATGTCTCCACATGGCCCTAATATAAGGAGAGGAGAGTGGGGAGCCTCCTGTGAGAACAGTGGGAGGATTCCTCTCCTGGTGACAAGAGTGTTTGGAGAAACCTGTAGAATCAAAGCATTTGTATCCTATCAGTGGTCTAGGGACTTTGTAATTGAATTTCTTCCATTTTTCATAAACAATAAAAATATTTCCTGCTTAGAAAAAAAAAAAAAATATATAGTGATATATATGGAACAACATATAGTAATGCCAAAATACAGAATATTTTGCTGTATTAAATACTGAAGATCTACTTTATATAAAGTAGAAGAGTTTCAGCCAAAGAAACCAAAAAAACAATTGAGGAAAGATTGTTCAGGAATATATTACAACCTGGGATTTAAAAGACATAAAGTGAAATGTTTTACCGAGTCAGTAAAACTGAGGTCTTGAAAAAGATTTTTTTTTTAATGTTCCAGGCAAGTGCTCTCCTCAGAGAAATACTGCACATAAAGAAAAGGGATATCAGCTTTTAGTGATTTATTGTGTTTCCTTGTTGAGTTCTGAGTTAGCCATTGCCTTTTTTTGGGCTAGAAATAAATTTTGGTAGAAATAAATATCAGGCTGACAGTGCTAAAACTACCTGGTCATCTTTTTTTGTAAGTTTTTAATATTAAAAAATAGTATTTTTTTTCCTCAGGCCCTCAGTGTTCTTCCACTCTTATTGAAAATACATACTTATATTTTAAAGAGTTTCTTGGCTGAGCTATTTACATATGTTATGTACAGGAAGCTGCATCTGCTGATTTAAAAACAAACAAACAAAAAACCAAAACAAGCCCACTAAAAAAACCAAAACCCAAACAAACAAAACAAGCTTCACTTTCTACTCCTTAAAATATTCTACTGCTTGAATCAATTTATATTCATTGTATGGGTTGACATAGTAGAGAAAAATCCAACAGGTCATATTTATCATAATTATTAATGAGGAAGTAAGAAAAGATATTTTAAAAATAATCCATCTCATAAACACAAATAAATTACTAGCTAGTTAAAAATAAAAAAAAACCCAAAAACCAACATTTTGGAAAAGTAATAACAGCACTTGTTACTAGCTTCTTGTAGAGGACATGGGACAGTAGTGAGACAAAGACAGATCCCACGTCACAAGTCTAACGGATGAAAAAAGTGATAGTAGAATCAAGGAATAGGGAAAAAAAATTCTGATATAAGAATAAAATAAAAGTTCTGCTTTCATCAATCTGGATGAGTACAACTCATAAAAGTTGAGTTTCTTGCAAAGCCTTGAAAATGAGAGATATCTGGAAAGAATATTTAAGTTGGAGTCCTGAATGAGTGAGTGATAGGTAAATTCATTGAAATAGATAAGTCAACATGGGCATGGAGAAGAAACAGCTAAACATACAATGTATATAATACACACTTCTTCCACTACAAGACTACTTTGATTTAAATATATTGTGAGGCATACAAGTAAACTTTCTGCTTAATATTATACATTTGTTAACTTCTAGGTGTTTTTGTAAACTATAACAATTTAAAGGAATTCAAAGGATTTCTGTTTTTTTTTCCTGCTTTACTAAAGATCAGAAATACTTTCTGACACACACAGATAATTCTGGCAGAGACAGAAAACTATGTGAATCACAGGGCTTTGAATCCTCAGGAAATCTTTAATGATCCATAGCTCAAAAACCAGTTCAGCTGAGTGCCACATACTTCTTAGGTGTTTTGTAATTAAAAAAAAATAATCCATGTTCTCAAGTTACAATACATTTAACACCCTAAGTTACATGTGCTCATGTGTTTCCAGCATACATGGACTCAGGTGACCGCTTTTTAACCTCAAACTTCCCCAAGCTATACTAGTCTACTAGGTTTTGTTTGGTTGGGGTTTTTTGGTTTTTTGTAACTTCCCACTAAAATAAAGCCCATATTTATTTAGTAAAGAATCTAAAAGCCCCTCAACACTAAACTGTATTTTACTTCTAGATAATTTATAGTGAATTGTTACTATTGTAATTTGATGTACTTAACTCCATTATGCTATCATTATAGCTCTATAACAAAATCAACATGTCAGCTAAAATTGATAAGTAAGGCTTTGCTGTACCAATTAGAATTAAATAATTTCTGTCCAATATAGTCATCAAGTTGCATACCCAATACTGAAATATTTTTGGAAACTGGAAAAAAAAAAAAAGAAGACAAAAAGTAATATTCCATTTACTCTCTCTGTGTGAGTAAAGTATCAAAGAGACTATGTAAACTACAATTTGATAGGATAATGTCTATATGTATGTAATTATGCATGTTTGCATGTATATATTTGTAACAGCAAAGTGACAAAATAAATTTTCCAAGAGTTTATTTAAAGACTTAAATTCTCTGAATGATTCCATGTGAAAAACTTTCACTGCTCTTCTTGTTTGTGGTAATGAGGTGATTGTGAGCAATGATACTGGTAACTTTCAAAATGTTGCACTAAAGTGAATTTTTCAGTCTTGCAAAGAAGTAATGAGAGTAGCTTATCAGCACTTGAGACCTCTTAAAGAGACTTTATCATCAGCCATCTGACGCTAACACTCCCTTTTTCCTAAATTTTGGCTTCAAGATCTTCTAGAGTTTGAACCTGAGAAGGATTTGAAATACTACGTTTTTTCAGTCTCTAGATCAGTTCTAATTTTTCTGAACACTGTACAAAAGCTGCCTGTATGCCACCTCTACCATTCATGTATTAGCTTCTCATTGTTTAAATTTCTAAAGTTATTTTTTTTTACAATGTATTTTGTGTATATGCATTATCTTAGCCATTTATCATCTTCAACATTTTCTACTCTTTCAGATTTACATCTAGTTTAATGCTATGCTTGGATCATTCTATGATAGAAAGAAACCTAACGGTAATAATGCTTGATGGAAAAGTGTCATCATGACTCTTTTCCATATCTGTTTTTCAATTAAAGGAAAAAAATGTTATAAATTACGTGAAAAAGTGCAAAAAATGTTTAGAAAAAAAGTCAAATGACAAAATTTACTGCAATTACTGACTGAAATGCTGAAGACTGTGTTGAAATGTTTGAGACTGTGAAATAGAGATTTGCTATAAATATGAGTTTTCCTTTTCTTTTGATGCACAAGATTTTGCACAAGTTGCAGGGTTTACCTAAATTGATTTTTGTAATTAGCTTTTCAGTTTTCTGGAGCAATTAGAATGACTACTACAGAAAATATGCTTAGAAGTGGTCAAAAGGAAATACCATTAGATTAGATTGTAAACAGGAATGTTATTAGATTATGTTGTTTGTTCATTTCATCCTTATCTTGTATTGGCTTTGAGAAGCTTAATTGAAACACAAGGTATTTATGTTAATATCATACTAATATCAAATTAATTTTAATAGATAATAATGCATTATTCTATTAGGCTCTTTATGAAGTCAGTGTTATATTAATGATGAAAAAAATTTGCAATTAACTAACATAGTATTCTTCTGTTTGGGAGTGTTGATGAACATAGATTTGCATATGCAAGTGACTTTTTTGTTGTTTTGTATGATGTCGGATTTGGGAAACATACCTTGTTTTTTTTTTTTTTATAAGTGTAAGGGTCATTTGTGTTTTTCTGAGGAGGGTGAAGTTTTTTTTCATTATCATCATACCAATAGTTTTGTACCATTCCATTTCTAGAAATAGTCTTGCTGGTAAATGTTATCCACTAGGAAAAAAAAATACAGTAGTTCAATATACTAAGTTTTACCAAATTTTCAAGTTTTAAATTCTACTACTTGCTCTCAATTTGTGTAGATTTGTTGGCCATCTGAAATAATCCATACCATGAATAACTAGTCTGTCAGTCACAACATCCTGATAAAGTAGATAAATAGACATTGCAATCAAAATGCTTTTTAGTACATTTTCAATCTTATTTATGAACTTTCCAACTGGAAAACTTCCTCTTAAGGTTTCAAATGTAAATAAGAAAATGCTGATAATTGAATAGTAAATACTTTTGCAGGTGCAGGTAGAAAAAAATCTATTTTGTTTAAACCAAATTTCAGGATTGACATTTCTGTTGTCTGATATGGGCAAAAAAACCAAACCAAAACAAAATTTTTCAAGCTTTTGCTTTGTTTTGTTGGGTTTTTAGGTGAAAATGAACTTTTTAACATCTCTGTTTTGGCACAGAAATATGACACTAAAGTAGATGAAGGTGTTTGAAGGAAGTGGGACACTGGTTAGTACACAGAATTAGGACACTTACTTTGAATACAGAGCAATGTTGAAACTCTTCTGAAAAATACAGAATGGCAATTTTCATCTCAGAATTCTCTGAGAAGCAAGAATTAATATCTATACCCTGTATACATATTTATTAATTCTGGGCAAGAATTAATATGTATACCCTGTATTTTAACAAATATAACAACTATTCTTCTCTGAAATTAAACATTCTATGTCCAAATATTTTTTAGCAAAATTAACTTGTCTCCATAAAATATTTTAATCTGGAAAAAATAGCTAATAGAGCAAATAAAATAGAGAAATGTCAAAATATTTAGCTCAATTTTTCAGTCATATTGTAATTTTAAAAATTCCATATTGGCTTGAAAACTCAATATTTTCCAAATGTTTTTCTTATGTATTAAGCATAAGCAGTCATTTTGTGATTTGTGTTATATTTTTTTGCGCATTAATCAAGTAAATGTTTCAACTCAATAATGATAAAATACAAACTTTTAAATATTAACATGGGGTTTTTTGAAAATAAGTCACCTTCCTTGCACCCTCAAAATTTTCAGTATTTTAGCATGTTATAAAATAATTTAATGAAACAAGACTCAGACAATGAAACTACAGCATTTTTCACTAATCTTATGGCTTGTATAAGTCATAGAATAATTTAGATAGAAATTACAGAATCACAGAATAGTTGAGGCTGGAAAGAATTTCTACAGGTCTTCTGGCCCAACCCTCTTTTTGAGCATGGTCACCTACAGCCAGTTGCCCTGGACTATGAGTAGGAGAAACAAAAGTAAGCAGCATCCAGAAACACATCCTTCTTTCTCAGTACAAAATTATATTCAATGTTTTTGCTCATTGGATAAAGTACATTTTTAAAAGTCTTTTGGCACAAGATAAAATCTTTATGAAACTAAAAGTAAGAGTTGTACTGTGTATTTCAAACAGAAAATTTTTGTGTGGTTTTTTTTTCATTTGTTAATTTTACTTTGCCATTTTCAATATATATATGAAATTTGTAAGTTTTTTATCTGCTTTCAATTTGTTCCATATTTGTATTCCAATGTTAATATTCTCCAGGTGCAATTAATTTACTAATTAGCAACAACTGCATTAGCTGATATAGCAAAAATGCATACATTACTCATTTAATTGCCTTAAGACTAAACTGAACAATGTCTTTGGGAACAACAGAACCACTTGAAAAACAAGAAATCTTCAATTCATTTAAGTAGTTGGACAAGATAGAGCTGGTTGTCAGGGGCTTGATTCATTCCATGTAATGGAAGACAATTAATTGAGATGCTTAAATTGAGAATAAGTGATGTCTGAAAAAGTCCCTAGGCTGCTTTTGTAGTCAATTAAGGCAGCGAATTATCTTAAGAGAGCAATCAAATTCTTTCATGGGCTAAAATGTTCTTTTTTTTTTTTTTCCCCTTGATTGAACAGTGAAGTAGCCCAGGGAGTCATTAAACCAATTTAGTTTAGCTTAATCTAACCTGAAAATTAACTTTATAAAAAAAATATATACCATGCCTCAGTTAGATATGCACAATAATATAAAATCAGTTTGGCCATGTGGATACTCTGCCTATACTAGCAAATTAAATATGGCCAAGGCCCATTCTTTTAATTCAGAGAAAGTGGCATAGTGCTACTTGTGGCTGTTTTACTAAACTCCTCTTAAACTTTTCTCCTCAGAAAGCAGAGTTGTCTATGACATCTATTGCAAGTGACCTCTAACTCTTGGTTAGAAGTCTGTGAAACAATGACCAGGAATTACCAGGGAATATATGATCCCAGGAGAGACCAAATCTGTGTTACAGGCTATGCTAGCCCTTTAGGCCTTGAATATTCACATCTGAGGAGTAGCTTTCTATTGTAGCAGTATACACATAGCTTCCAGGCTGATTTCCTAAATGTTAATCTGAGTCTACGTATGATCCAAATTTTCTTAATGAAAGACTGTGCTTTCCAACCTTGAAATCTTTTTTCAACATTTTATTTGTAAAATCAAATTCAATTCCCCAACTTGAAATATAAAAATGTTTTGGCATGGGGTGGATGATGGGGCCCTGAGACAGAGACATACAAACTGAAGTTAATGTCCCTTTATTTCCCCTATCTACCACCCTGGCACGAACAATTAGAAATGGCCTTCTAGGAGAATGCATTAACAGCTCTAATTTTGTATGGATATTAATTACGTTGTTCCCCTTGTTGTTTTTTTTTTTTTATTATAATGTGACAATTTAATAGGCAGGAGAGATTTGAATAGACAAACAATTATACAAAGATAATTTTAGTCATGTGTGCAGGGATATCTTTGGTACCCTTGAGGATTTTGTTTTTGCAACTACAAGCAAGCCCTAATTACAGGTTTTGTAAATGAGAATTTTTCTACTTGTTTCTTTCTGTAATGCAATTTTGGTGAAAAAATATCTTTTCAGCTATCATTCACTGTGTGTTGGAGTGCCTTCCTACATATTAATGAATTTAAATATCCCAAATTCCATTATTTATCATTATTCTCATTAACTTATTATAAGAAAAAAACCAAAACAAACAAGATTTGTAGTGTATCTTTACTATCATAACTCAAGAAGGTATAGTTCAACTTGGCTAAAAATACCAAAGAAAAAATTATGGTTTGAACAAGAACAAAAGTTTTGGCATAATTTACATATATTACAGTGCAGTGCTACTAGTAACTAATATCTGTTCTTAATGAGTATTAGTCAGTTCTGATGTTATATTTCCTTTAGCTTCCTCTTTCTCAGGAGTCATGAAATAACAGAGTTGTCAGAGACAGAAGTGACCTCTACAGATCATCTAGTCTAACTCCCCTGCTAAAGGAGAATCGTCTAGAGGACCGCATCTAGGTGGGTCTTGAAAATCTCCAGAGGAGGGGACTCCCTGACTTCTCTCAGCAGCATGTTCCAGTGCTCTGTCACCTTCACTGTAAAGAAGTGCTTCCTTATATTTGAGTGGAACTTCATATGTTCCAGCTTATGCCCGTTACCCTTCATCCCTTCAACCACTGAAAAGAGCCTGTCTCCATCATCCTTCAACCCACCCTTTAGGAACTTGTAAACATAGGAAAGGTCTCCCCTCAGCCTTCACTTGCCCAGGCTAAAGAGTCTCAGTTCTCTCAGCCTTTCCTCACCTAGTCCTCAATCATCTCTCTTGCCCTATGCTGGACTCTCTCCAGTAGTTCCCTGTCTCTCTTGAGCTGGGGAGCCCAGAACTGGATGCAGTATTCCAGTTATGGCCTCACCAGTGCAGTGTAGAGTGGGAGAATGACCTCTCTCGACCTACTGGTCACATTCTTCCCTAAGCAGCCCAGGATTTCATCAGCCCTCTTGGCAAAAAGGGCACATTGCTGGCTCATGGACAATTTATTATCCACCAGGACGGACTGCCAGATCCTTCTCCTGAGAACTGCTTTCCAGCAGGAAGTAATATTCCAGGTTTAATTTTTTATACCTATTTGCCTTCAAGAGTACAGAACTGCAGATCTACACCCCACACCAAAATGAAAAACAGAAAAAAAAAGTTTATTAGTTTATTTACTCTTTGTATCATGAATCCCTGCAGTTTATCTAGCAGTGATTGCAAAGAGTAAAATTTATTTGAAAATCATCAGAGCCCTTTACCATCTACAATTCTGTTCTTCCTTCTTCCTCTTTTACCTCTACCTCCTCCTGACTTTCTTTCTGCGTCCTTCAACATTATTACATGATTTGTTCTACTAATTAATCTACTCCTGCTTTCCTGACTCTTGCATAGCATACAAGATACTGCCCTGCAAACTGTTGTGAAGACAGATTCAAAAGTTTCTAAATCTCTCATAAAATAGTTTCTCATAACTTTGTAAGTGTTATGCTTTTAGTCAGAAGGAAAATATCACAATTACAAAAATGTTGAAAAGTAGAATTTGATTTGTTAACGAATAAAGTTAATTATCTAACTTTCTGACAGGAGTGGACTGGAATTACGTACTAAGGAGCTCTGAGTCCTTGATTTGATACCCTGTAATCCCATGTTGTTACTATCCATTACTATTATCCTAGTTAATGAACAACAAATTTGCACTGTAAATATTGATATCATAAGAGAAGATTTCATTATCTTGGCGTAGAAACATTGCCTCCCTTGAAATTTCTGGCAATCAGTTTAACATGTCTTTGCAACACAATCTCAGGGAACATTTTATCTCCTTATTTTATAAACAATAAAAATTTAGAAGAGGAAAGAAGGAAGGAAAACAGAAACTTCTTTTTGTGTGATAAAATTAATTACTATTAGTTGATGAATCATTATAAAGGTTAAAAAAAATTTGTTCAATTGTCCCTTGTATGCAGTGTTTCCTCTTATCTTGGCCAATTAATCCAGTAGATTAGTTTACTTCAAAACAGGTATTACAGGATGAAGACAAGAGATAAATTGCTGAACAAACTCCCAGAAGTCCATTACAGCTGAAATATTTCCTAGTACCATGCAATTTTTGTGGTCAGAAAATATGGCTGGATCAATGGGCCAAGGCCAATGGGATGAGGTTCAACAAGGGCACGTGCTGGGTTCTGCACTTGGATCACAACAACCCTATGCAGTTCTACAGGCTTGGGGAAGAGTGACTGGAGAGCTGCCTGACAGAAAAGGACCTGAGAGTGTTGGTCAACTGTCATCTGAATACGAGCCAGCAGTGTGCCCAAGTGGACAAGAAGGCCAACAGCATCTGGACCTGTATCAGGAATAGCGTGGTGAGTAAGGCTCAGGAAGGGATTGTCTCCCTGTATTCAGGACTGGTGAGGTTCCAGCCTTGAGTACTGCATCTAGTTTTGGGCCCCTCACTACAAAGAAAGACATTGAGGTGCTGGAGAGGACAGAGAAGGGCAACCAAACTGGTGAGGGGTCCAGAGCCCAATTCTTATGAGGAGAGGCTGAGGAAGCTGGGATTGTTTGGCCTAGAGAAAAGGGCTGAGGGGAGATCTTATTGCTTTCTGCAACTACCTGAAAGGAGTCTGTGTAGAGATGGGAGGTCATCTCTTCTCTTATGTAACAGGCAATAGGACAAGAGGTAATGACCTCAAGTTGAACCAGGGGAAGTTCATAGAATCATCTGGGCAAGAAGGGACCTTCAAAGGTCATCTAGTCCAATCCCCCTGCAGTCACAGGGACACCTCCAACTAGACCAGGTTGCCTAGGGCCTCACCTTGAATGTCTCCAGGGAAGGAGCCTCAACCACCTCCCTGTGCAACCTGTTCCAGTGCTCCACCACCCTCATATTAAAGAACTTAGATAGGACACTAGGAAAAAAATTTGTACTAAAAGGGTTATTAAGCATTGGCGTGGGCTGCCCAGAGAAGAGGTTAATTCACCATCCCTGGCAATATTTAAGAGACAGGTAGACATAGTGCTTAGAGATCTGGTTTAGTGGTGGTTGATATTTGGAATAGATGATCTTGATCTAGATAATTCCACTTAAAGTCTTTGTTTAAACTTGATTAAAGTTATAGGTTTTAACTATGGAAGCAGAGGTAATCTGACGACATTTTTAAAATAGAAAGAATCATAGGATGGTTTGGCATTTACATCCTTCATTAGATCAGGTTGCTCAGATCCTCATTCAATCTGGCCTAGAATAATGAGACATCCACAACTTCTCTGGGGAACCTCTTCAAGTATCTCACCTCCTTCATACTAACAACGTTCTTCCATATAGCCAGTCTAAATCTACCCTCTTTCAGTTTAAATCCATGATCGCTTGTTCTGTCACCACAGGCCTTAGCAAAAACTCTCTCTGCATCTTTCTTAATAGCTCCTTTAAGCATTAAAAAGCTGCAAGCAGGTCTTCCCAGAGCCTTCTCTTCTCCAGGCTGAACAATCTCAACTCACTCAGCCTTTCTTTGTAGGAAAGGTTTTCCAGCCCTTTGACCGTTTTCATGGTCCTCCTCTGGACCCTCTCTAACAGGCCCATGTCTTCTACTTAGGACCTCAGAGCTGGATTCAGTGTTCATCATACCTTACTTCATATATTTTGGGGTACTAAATGGATTTTCATTCTTTCATTACAAATGGATATAATACGAAAGGGTTTAATAAAGAGACATTTGTGGTAAGGTAAAAATATAAAGTAAAAGCAGCCCACCAAATTTCTGTGGATGGAATTTACTACAGACCCTGGGAGTAGCCACAACAACTAAACTAATTCTTAATGATGTAGAGAAGGCAGAGTTACTGAATGCCTTCTTTTGCTTCAGTCTTTACTGCTAAGGCTAGCTTTCAGGAAACCCAGATCCTGGAGGTAAGACAGAGAGCCTGAAGTAAGGAATACTCTCCTTCAATCAAGGGAGGATAGGGTTAGAGACCAATAAGTTTTTTAACTTGAGGGTAACAGAGCACTGGAACAGGCTTCTCTGAGACATTGTGGAGTCTTCTTCTCAGGAGATATTCAAAACCTGCCTGCATGCATTCCTGTCCAGCCTTCTCTAGGTGAACCTGCTTTGGCAGGGGAATTTGAGTAGATGATCTCCAAAGATCCCTTCCAACCCCTACAATTCTATGATTCTGTGATTCATGACAAGTTAAATGCACATAATAACCAGATAAAATGGTAAATTGTTTGTCCAGAAACAAAGGAGAATAAAATCATGGTAATTTCATCCACACAGTATACTGTAAAACCACCATCTTTTCTTTGAATTCCCTTCAAATTTTCCATGTTATTTGCATTTTAGTTATCATGCAGAGAAGTGAAAAGTAATTCGAATTATAAATGGAATCATGATAGAAATCTTAATTAAGGACTTCAGCTATATCCCTGCCTGAAATTGGGTGAGATAAATGTAATTCATATCATCTTTGATGTACATTGAAGATCATATACACAAATGCACATAATCTTATTCTTTTGATTTCTTATCTTAAAAATTTATTGTAATCATTGGATATGCATTGTTCGTTTAACTGAAGGAATAAGCATGATTCTTTCATTTGTAATTTTGCAGTAATCTCAATTTAAAATACATGCCAGAACTTAAAAAAAATAAAAATCTTTTGATATGTCTAAATCTTCTACATCCCTGTCCAAACATCTTCTATATTCCTGTCCAATCTGCTATTGAATATTTTTTTTTCAAAAGAAAAAGGAAAATCAGCAACTTGGTTTGATTTTATTACTTGTCAAATGAGATTAAATCACATGCAGACTCTGAACATCATTGAAGTCAGAATGGCTTTAGAAATACCAGATCAAAATTCTTAGGATCAAATTAATTTAACTATAACAATAGTTGCTATATCCAAAAAGATGCAATTGGAATACTGCAGCTAATTTATTATGACGGGTGCTACATTACAGCAAAGTGGTTAACAAAACCGCTGTGCTGACTAGGCACCATAGGAAAGAAAATTTATTACCATTTTAAAAACAAATACATTTTCCATTATTAGTGTAGTATTCAAATTCAGCACAAATATTCACAATTATATAGGTACTTTTAAGGGTAGCCTTTTTTGTTACACTGTTGCAATATCTTGAGCTCCTGTTCTTCTCAGATACTATTGTTAAGTTTATGATGATGTAAATATCATGTATTATTAGCTAGAAGGAGGTAGCAAGTCTCATAATAAGCTAAACAGCGATATGGCTGAAAACTGGGTATTATTTTCCAGGAATAATTTTATTGTTGGTTTGTTTTCTAAGTAGATTTGAGCAGATGTGGAAAATATTGCAAAAGTAATAATGTCATCCAATTTCTCATTGTTTTAGGAAGATATGACTATATTTCATGTATTCATACTAGATAGTAGAATTGGCTTTCAGATAACATTTGTAATGATATCTGATTGGCTAGTCATTTGTTAAAATATTATTTGTATTGAATCCAACTGTTTATTTTAGGTGAAGGCTTGAAACTGCTAAAGAGAAAGGACAAACTGTCCTTCATGTGCTAAAAGCATTCTAAATCACAAAGCATTAGGTGGAAAAAGAGAAGAAATGGCTTTAAAACACAAATTGGTTAATTCAGTTGTCTAAACTTAGATGTCTCAATCTACTTGAGATTTCCTAATATAAACCCAGATGGCTTCAATCTGGTACTTCAGGAAGATCCTGGTATTGTGCCATAACTTTCAGACTCATGCAAATGTTTAAACACTCTGACATGTTTCAGTGGCACTACTTATCCAGATTTAGACTGAGTCCCAGGTGTCTGATCTAGTAAATACTTCCAATAGTGTCCTACACAACCCAACACAGAAAATATAGCAAAGGCAGGATTCGACTACTTCACTATAGGCTTTCGTTCTGTTTGAGATAACCTTTACCTGAAAGTTCCTGGGAGGATGGTTCTTAGTCATTTTTTTCCAGATCCAGATCCAGATCCATATTCTGAAAGGCACTACAGTGTGTCAAAGTGGTTGGCTGCCAGCATTTATCCATCAATATTCCTCCATATATTTCTGATATGTAATTAGCGTAAATAAATCCAATTTGATTTATTTTTTAAAGTGGGATTTTACAGAGTTCAATACATCTACCCTATTTGATATACCTGCAGTAGGAATGGAAAATTGTTTTTCCAGATATGTCCGTTTATTTCTGTTTCTGTTTCCCTTTAAAGGAAGGTTAAACTACGTGCTTCAGTGAAATCTAAGTACTGAATACAAAATAGTGATCAAAGGAACCTATTCAGTTTCTGCAATTTTTAAGGTCTCCTAGAATTTTCTATGTCGGTTACATAGCCCTGAATGTTTAGCTTCTGAGACGCTCTCTGTCTCAACATGTCTGGGCATGCTGGTGACCAGCTCAAATTTGAACTATGGTGTTTAGATACATTGTTCGTCTACACATTAATCATCAGAATCTTGTCTCAGTGGACATTTTTAGAGCACATATTATCAACTAGACTCCACAGATGTGAACTGACAGTAACTGTCTTGTAAATGTAGCCAGAAGAGTCTCATATATATTAGCCTCATTCTGTTGGTGAATTGCTCAGGGTTTAGGAATCTGAAGGCATTCCTGACGGGACACCATGACCTTTTCTTGTTGAGGGAATAGAAAACTACAAAGCCTTCTTTATCAAAGGATGTTTGAGTTACCAAACCAATGTGGGCGTCACGCTCCTTCTGCATAAGTTATGGTTCAATACCAAAACAATATTTCAAAGATTTTTGGCCCAATAGAAAGAAAGCAAAATGTTGACTGTAGCTAGATGGATATAACACTCACATAGAAGTAAGGAGTGTTCTTCATATGAATCTTTTAAAGTTACTTATTTTTACATTGGGTAAAATGTAAACATTCTTGACTCTTTCAATCTGAAGTCTACTGGTATCCAGAAATGTAAAGTCTTTTGGCTGCCAAGTCTTCTATTATTTATGAATTTTTTAATCAGATATAATACTTTTTTTTTTGTCTTTATTGATTTGATTTTTTATGATTGGTGTTGAGTTACAGTTCTATCCCTGAAAAGTACTTTCCATTTCTTCCAATTTTTTCTCATCATTTGTAATTACTGAATTTTCTCTCATTCTTTTATAAAAAGCAGTTAGTGGAAGGGTTTTAGATAACTAGACCTTGTTACCATTATGTAAATCTAGTTGATTAATTTAAATCTAAGCAGATATAATGCCATGTGCTTCTAGAAGTTCCATTTCTGATTAGAAAAGGTGAAGCTAGAGACAAGAGAATCTAAATACATATATTAATTCCATTTTGCTATGATTTTATAAGAATTCAAAATGAAACTTGCTCCTAATCTAACGTAACTATTTCTTAGGATGTTTTCAGGATAAACATGCATTATATTTTATCTTCCTTTTTGAAGGTTAATGGGAGGGGAAGAAATGTTATTGTTACCCATAATAATCAAACTATTTTAGATGGTGAAGTATTTACTCTCCTCGTAATTAGCATACTATTTTTGCTAGTGGATATGATCCAATATGTAAGCCCATGACTAAAATTAAAGCTTGAGTACAATAAACCATATCAATGGATTATTTTAAGTACTCTTTCATGTAGCTATTTTGTGAATAACTCTATAGAGTATTTCAGAAATAAATATTCTGATATAACTTACTCTGAAATCCTATAAAATATGCATTTATTGCATCCTATAACTAAATAGCATCTGTCTCCCCGTTGTTTTGTTTCTCCTTTGTTAAGTTTGATAAAATGATTTGGAAACTGCCAAAAGCATGATTATACACCCACTTTACGCAGCCATGGGTTAATAACTCAGAATATAGTAAAGGATCAGAAAACAGTAAATATCATACAGAATATTCTTGTGCATATATACTTATTTATTCAAGGACTCCATTGATAAACTCTCTAACAAAATAATATGACAAGACATTGGAGCACTTTGTGACCTTTGAAGTCTTAGCAAAAACTCTTATCTAAGCACTATAGAACAATCTTCAGTGAAGCTTGCAACATAATCCAAGTATGTAATAGATAGCACCAATGGATATTGATTGGATGAGTGAGTTTGATTTTATAAACAATGATTAAGTTTTGCTTGTTGGGCAAGTTCTGGGGAATACAATTGAGTCCTCTTTTGTATTCAAAAATAATGAATCCTGAACACAAACATCCCTAACTCAGACACAAAGGTCAGTGTAGCTGTATAAACATAAAAGCTTAACGCTAGGGGAGAAATCCATCGGTGTTTAGGCACTCAACTGTCAGATCAGGACTTTGGTCCACTAAAAGTCCACTGGCCCCATATTCCAGGGTGTATCTCAGATGTTACTGAAGTCTTCTGTTGAAGCAATTGAATTATAGCTCTAAATTACAGAAGAGAAATTATATGTATAACATGACCAATGAGTCATTTAAAAGATAAAAAAGAAGGGGAAAATGTGGAGAAATACTCAGATATTTTTAGTCTGGAGAACAGAATACTGAGGGGGGGATCCAATCAATGTCTATAAATACGTAAAGGTTGGGCGTCAAGACGATGGGGCCAGACTTTTTTCAGTGGTGCTCAGAGACAGGACAAGAGGAAGTGGACACAAACTTGAAGATAGGAAGTTCCACCTAAACATGAGGAGGAACTTCTTTACTTTAAGGGTGGAAGAGCACTGGAACAGGCTGCCTAGGGGGGTGGTGCAGTCTCCTTCTCTGGAGACATTCAAAACCCACCTGGACGTGTTTCTGTGCAACCTGCTCTAGTTGGATCTGCTCTGGCAAGAGGGTTGGACTAGATGATCTTCAGAGGTCCCTTCCAACCCCATGTGATTCTGTGAGAATCATGAGAAAAATACGTGTTGGTTTCAGATCCAGATTCACTCGCTTTTTAGTGCTTATAGTGCAGATGTATAAATGTGTGCTTTGTTACTAAGCTCACACAAAACTCAATTAATATCTTGTTTTGTCAACCAAAACTACAGTATATGTAAACTTAACATGTGATTTAAATAAATAAATGCTTCTGAAAGAAAAATGTCAAGACATATCCACAGAAACTTAAAACTATCATCCTGCTTGTTCTATGTTTTCTTTATTAATTCAGTCTCTCTGTCAATATCTTAAATATTCCATCTGAAAATTTACAAACAGGTTCCTTGCTTTTATTGTAACATGCTGTAAGGTAGAGTAAGTATCTATTTTATTGTAGTTTTCAATAAGTTATATAAAATGAAGATTTGTGATATATATAAAAGCAATTATTTTGTATGTAACTTTTTGATGTCAACACTAAAATCAGGGAACTTTATATGGCACCAGGTGTGCTAGCAACAGACAGAGAACACCTGTCTCAGAGGGGAAGAAAGATACTGGCAAGTGAGTTGGCAGGGCTTGTTGAGAGGGCTTTAAACTAGGTTCGAAGGGGGAGGGGGTTAAACACAGGTCCAACAAAAATAAGCCTAAGGAGAGCTATCAGCCTGCTACTTCACTTGAAATGGGAGAAGATAACAGTGTCAGAAGGGTCTATGACAAGTGTCAGGATAACACATCAGGGTTGGCAGGATGTAGTGATAGCAGTGCTGCACAGACACATGCTGTGAACACTGTAACAAAGGCAAGGTCTTGCAGAGATGGACCAAGAGACCCTGAGAGGAGACAGCAGGGTAGTTGGCACAAAGCACGTCGGAGGACCAGTGCCCCTCTAAGAAGGAGATACAGCTGGCACCAATGTATGCAGCATGGGAAACAAACAGGAGGAGTTGGAAACTGTCCTGTTACAGGAAAGCTATGACATAGTAGCTATTAAAGAAAAGCTGGTGGACAAGTCCTATGACTGGAGTGTGGCCATTGATGGCTACAAACTGTTCAGAAGGGACATGAGAGGAAGAAGAGGTTGCCCTCTATGTTAAGAAGTGGCTAGAGTGTGAAGAACTGTTGCTAAAGAATAGCCATGAGCAGGTAGAAAGCTTATGGGTAGGAATTAGAGATCGCGATAATAAAGGGAACCTTGTAGTAAGAGTCTACTACAGGCCTCCTAACCAGGTGGAGCCTGTTGACCATGCTTTCTTACTCCAGATGGAAGAGGCATCACAATCACAGGCTGTCATCCTGCTGGGGGATTTTAACCACCCCGATGTTGTTGGAAAAGCAACACAGCTGGCTGCAGGCACTCCTGGAAGCTCTTAGAGTGCCTAGATGACAATTTCTTGAGACAAGAAGGAGATGCATTGTTGGACCTGTTGGTTACAAATGCAAGTGAAATCATCAAGGATGTCAAAGTTGAAGCCAGCCTGGGCTGCAGTAATCATGCCCTAGAGCAGTTCACTATCTGAAGAAGTCTGAAGCCCATGAGAAGCACAGTTAGGACTCTAAATTTTAAGAAAGCAAACTTCCAGCTCTTAAAGGAATTGGTAAATAGGACCACATGGGAAACAGCCCTCAGGGACAATGGAGCAGAACAAAATTGGCAGATCTTTAAGAATGCTCTCTATAGAGTGCAAAAGATCCCAATCCCTACATGTAGGAAATTGGGCAAGGCAGGCAAGAGACCACCATGGTTTAGCTGGGACCTGGTGCTCAAACTGAGGGGCAAGACAGGGCTACACAAGAAATAGAAGAAGGGACTGGCATCCTGGGAAGAGTCTAGGGACATAGCCCAGCTGTGTAGGGATGTCAGGAACACCAAAGCACAACTAGAAATGAACTTGGCAAGGGAAGTAAAGGAAAACAAGAAAGGCTTCTACAGGTACATTAACCAGAGAAGGAAGGTTAAAGAAAATGTACCCCCTCTAACGAGCAGCAGTGGGGAATTTGTATCAATGGATGAGAAGAAAGCAGAGGTTCTCAATAACTTCTTTGCCTTCATCTTCACTGGCAACCCCTTTCCTCCTAGCTCATGTGTTGATGGCCCACAAATTGAGGATCCAGGTGACAAAGCCCATCCCACTATAACTGAAGACATGGTTCGTGATCACCTAAGGAATGTGAAGATATACAAGTCCATGGGACCTGATGAAATACATCCCAGAGTCCTGAAGGAACTGGCTGATGAAGTTGCAAAGCCACTTTCCATGATATTTGAAAAGTTGTGGCAGTCAGGTGAAGTCCCTGCAGACTGGAAGAAAGGAAACATCGTACCCATTTATAAAAAGGGTGGGAAGGAGGACCCTGGGAACTACCGATCTGTCAGCCTCACCTCCATGCCTGGGAAGATCACGGAACAGATCCTTCTAGATGGATCTGTTGGGCACATAGAGGACAGGGGGGTGATTCATGACAGCCAATGTGGCTTTACTAGGGGCAGGTCCTGCCTGACTAACCTAGTGGCCTTCTATGATGGAGTGACTACATCAGTAGATAAAGGACAATCTATGGATGTGATCTATCTTCTGTAAGGCCTTTGACACGGTCCCTCGCAGCACCCTGTTTGCCAAATTGGAGAGATACGGATTTGATGGATGGACTGTTCAGTGGATGAGGAATAGGCTGGATGGTCGCATCCAGAGGGTTGTACTCAATGGCTTTAAGTCCAAATGGAGAGCAGTAACAAGTGATGTCCCTCAAGGGTCTGTGCTGGGAACGGTACTGTTCAACATTTTTATCAATGACATAGAGTGATTGAGAGCACCATAAGCAAGTTTGCAGATGACACCAAGTGTGTGGTTCTGTCGATACACCTGAGGGACGGGATGTCAGTCAGAAGGACCTGGACAGGCTGGAGAAGTGGGCTCAAGTAAACCACATGAAGTTCAACGGGAGCAAGTGCAGGGTTCTGCACCTGGGCTGTAACAATCCTTGGTATCAATACAGACTGGACGACGAGGTATTAGAAAGCAGCCCTGAGGAAAGGGACTTGAGGGTGCTGATGGACAAGAAACTGGACATGAGCAGGCAGTGTGCACTTGCAGCCACAGAAGGCCAATCGTATCCTGGGCTGCATCAAAAGAAGTGTTGCAAGCAGGCCCAGAGAAATGATTCTGCCACTTTACTCTGCTCTGGTGAGACCTCACCTGGAGTACTGTGTGCAGGTCTGGAGTCCCTCAATATAGGAAGGACATGGACCTGATGGAGTGGGTCCAGAGTAGGGCCACAAAAATAATCAGGGGTTTGGAGCACCTGTTTACAAGGACAGGCCAAGGGAGCTGGGGTTGTTCAGCCTGGAGAAGAGAAGGCTCCAGGGAGACCAAATAGCGGCCTTCCAGTACCTGAGGGGGGCCTACAGGAAGGCTGAGATGAGTCAGTTCAGAAAGACCTGCAGTGATGATAAGAAAAGCAGATTTAGATTGGAGATTAGGAGAAAGTTGTTTACTGTGAGGGTGGTGGAGCACTGTAACAGGTTGCCCAGGGAGGTGGTTGAGGCCCCTTCCCTGGATACATTCAAGGTGAGGCTTGAAGAGGCCCTGGGCAACCTGGTCTGGTTGGAGGTGTCCCTGTGACTGCAGGGGGGTTGGACTAGATGACCTTTGAAGGTCCCTTCCGGCCCAGATGATTCTATGATTCTGGATTCTAAATAATAATAATAGTTACTATTATTATTAAAAATATTTTTCTATTTTTTTTCTTTCAGCAATTCGACAAATTAGTGAGTCCGGTAAATTTGAGCATGTAATTTCTAAATCAGTTTATAGGCTTCCTGAACTTCCAGTAACTGAGATACAGAGCAATACTTCATAGTTTTATCCTTACCAATAAGATAATAACAGCTGGAGAGGGACTCTTTCTCAGGAAGTCTAGTGACAGGGCAAGGGGTAACAGTTTTAAATTGGAAGTGGGGAGCTTTAGATTACATACTAAAAAGAAATTCTTTACTGTGAGGGTGGTGAGACACTGGAACAGATTGCCTAGGAAGGCTGTGGATGCCCCATTCCTGGAAGTGTTCAAGGTCAGACTGGATAGGGCTTTGAGCAACCTGTTCTAGTGGGAAGTGTCCCTGTCCATGGCAGGGGTGTTGGAACTAGATGATCTTTAAGGCCCCTTCCAACTCGAACTATTCTATGATTCTATGATGATTCTATGATCTGGGATCTGGCAATAATAATATGGCTAATGGGTAGATAATAGCATAAATGTTCTTTGTGAGATTAATTATATTGTCATGCATACCAGAAGATAGGTGAATGTCCCAAGTATTTAACACTTTTTTAAATTAAAACTTTGCCAGCTTCTTACCTCTTCATATATAGTTCCCTTGACTTACATTAAGAAGAAAATAAAGTAGTTTTGCATCACATTTGCACAGAAAAAAAAAGGTGAATAAATACATTTTTAATCAAGAATCGATACTTTTCAGATGCTTCCGGGTTGATATTTGTTCAGAGAGTTATTTGAATCTTTAATGATTCAAGAGTAGTAGCATCTCATCATCTTTATGTACCAACCAATAGCACAATTTACAAAGTATGAATGTATCATCACATTTATATGATTTACGTTATCTTTTATAGTCTTTGATACTCACCATTAATCTAATAAAATCCTGATTTAATACTTTTAATTATGTAAGAAGTAATTAAATGTTTTCATCTATTTGACATATATGTAAATCTCTTGATAACATTGAAGAGAAGAACACTAAGTCAATAAGTTCATTGGTTTGAGAGTCAGAAAAACAATAATTTCTGGAGTTTCTAGTTTTTCATAGCCCTTATTATGACCTTAGATGCGTTTCTTAATACAAGGTGCCCAAACTGTTGTAGGACTCTCACAGCAAAGTGAATGATGCTGAGGCCCCAGGTGCCCCCCTTTTTTATATATATTCCCTAGAATAGCTACTGTAGCACTTTCTGTTGGTGTTGTTACCATTGTCAGTAATGTTTAAGTGTGGGAAATTTGATATTTGGGTGCAGGAAGATTCTATAAAGAGACTTGACAATTTAATACTTAATATTTAGATGTTCTTAATGCAGGTTGTTTTACCAAACTCCAGATACTCCTGGTGTAGACAAAAACTATAGCAAAACTAGTCTCTCAAAGTACATTTTATAGTCAATTCATTCCCTACACATAATGACTTAGTATAATTTTAGACAGAATGTGATGTCTGAGATATTTAAATGAGACAAACAGATATCACACAGGACCTAAGGAAGATCCAAACACTCCAAAATGGCAGATGGAGGCTGGAGAGATGCCATAGGGCATTTCAGATGACACTAGATACCCAAGTGTGGACAACTTGGTTAGGTCCAAAGAAAAACAGGAAGGTTAGGGAATGATTACAGTTGGACTTGATGATCTTAATGGTCTTTCCCAACCTAAATGGTTCTATGATTCACCTGACCTATTTGAGACATCTACATTAGGTTGAGGTGAATCTTGCCAAGTCTGAGTCCAGCCCATCAATTTCCCATACATAACGTGGAGAGAGCTAAGCATTCATGGCATGTGTTCAAATGCGAGGATCACAGCTCTTAAGATGGTATGAGAGATACACTTGGCTAAGCCACAATCAAGTACATGAACTAAAACTGTAGGGCTATCCTTAACTTGGGAAGACAATGATAAGTGTATTTGTGAAAATTTCAATAGCTCAGCATGTAGTTGACCAATAGTTTAAGGTTATACCTGAGCTGTGATAATTGCAACTATTGTAGACATAAATTTAGCACAGATACGGACAGTAATGCAGAAAAAAAAAAAATATTCAGAACTCACTATGGTCTTACAACCAAAGTACCTCTTCCTATCCCTTTTTGAGGGAGTTTTATGGGCCATAAAACTCTTGTTGCTCTGCACACCAGTATGTGGTGTCCTAATGTCACCTTCCTAAAAACCAGTTGCCTCAGAAATCACTAAAAGCATAAGAAAATACCACAGTGAAGTTAATTACATGCTTCATTCTGAACTAGAGCTAATTAACATATTTTTACTCAATATTCTCTCTGAAAAAGATAGATATCATAGTCATGGTAGCCCCTTCAGAAAAAAAAAAAAGACAGTAATAGATATCAACAACCCGCAGACATTTCCAAGAATTGAGGTTTCTAGAAATAAAACAAAACTTACACTAGTGTTGCCAGGTAATCTCTGAGAGTCTGTAGTTCCTGAAGACAGCTTCTCACCAGGAAGACACACTGGTATATTCAATATAACAATATTTTCAAAATGCTGTGACTTACCAGAGTCATTTTGGAAGCAGCATCTGTAACACAAAGGCTAAATATACAGCATCCTGTCAGCTTCTTAATATATTGTATGCTTCAAGAGAAAACCATAGTACACAGTAAAGTTTTCATAAATGGAATGAAAATGCTGTAAAAATTTTCAAAGCTGCAAAACTGTCATTACACTTCTGTAATTCTCCGAATATACCATGAAAATAACACTTTAAATAATAGAATCTACTATAGTCTGCTTTCCCTCTGGAACAGAATATTTGTCTTTAGTTATAACCTGCTGTTTTTTATTACAGAACAGTTGTCCTTTGCTGTAATAGGTAATATGTTGACTATCAAACAGAATAAATTGAACTACCAAACAAAAAATATGATTCATTGTAAAAATATTGTAAATACATCATAGCTTTGCTAGGAGATATTCATTAGAAAACAGTATGTGTGATTAAAGTAAATGGCAGATATTGTAGCCTCCTCTTGTTCATAAACAATATTCTGTATTAACTCAATGAAAGTTTTTTGTGAATCATTATACTAAGTACTAATGGTAAAACTGTAAACCTTGAAAATGGCACTTTTCTTTACTTAAAACAAACCACTTCACTTAGCATTGTATGTTAAGAAGATGTTGAGTATATGACTAAGGTCTACCTGGCATTACAGTATGTATTTTCATTCGTGAATTTGCTTGATAGAATTAAATCAGCTGTTTTGCATAGAAGTAGGATTTATCATAGCACTATAAAAAAGTAGGTATGTAAGGAGGCTTAACTCCTTGCCTCATCTAAGGCCAAAGAAAGATTGCGCCAAAGGGAAACACAAACCACTTATTTTAAACAACTATCTTAATGGTGGAAGAAACGTGTCATCTGATGGAACTTTTGCTATTTTTACTTAGAAATCCATGCAACCATATACCTAAATTTCAAATATCTGAGTAACAGTCTTCCACTTGTGTTATCAAAATATTCCAGTCTTAACACCCCTGATATCTTCAACTTATAACTTATAAGCGCAGAAGACAAATAGCCTTTCCAGCTTAGGTACTGAAAATGTCACAGACACTTGTTTTATAGAAGTAGTAAAACAGTCAAGAAAGGCAAAGGGTGGGGGAGTAGGAAAAAAAAAAGGGTGTGTTTCATCTTATGCCACTATGTATGCCTCTATACAAAATATTTAAGCTAAATTAGTACTAAAATAATGAAATAAACTTAGTCACCAAAGTCAAATCATAATTAAAAAATAGCTTAGTAACTGCTCTTCAGAATAACAGGTCTTTATACCAATAAACATTTCTCACTTGTATTTTACCTCTCTGACTGAAAAAAAAGCAAAAAAAACCCAAAAGAACCCCAAAGTTTGTAATTTTACTAGGCAACTGAAAGCAATTGGCATGATTATCTCCAGATGGTTATATATAGAAAGAAATCCCTTTGTTTATTAAAATACAAAATGTTTATTATAATCCCTTTGTTTTTATTAAAATAGCCAACAATCATTCAGAAACTGAAGCCCAGAATTTTCAAATCTCATCATTTAATCAAACTTGTGTGATTCCAGATGTTTCCCAGCTGGGCTTTGCAGAAATCATTATGGTAACAGTTATGCTATGACATGTGAAGCTGTCTTGCTACTGATTACCTAAGGACCATGAACTGTAGTGTTGACAAGCCATTTTGTCATGGCATGTCAAGCAAACAACAGAAGTACAGGAAATAAATAAAAACCTTACACTTTACCAATTAATTTTTAATTTTTTTTCAGGATTCTTTGAAAGTATTTTCCCTTTCTACACTCTTTTTTCTTCTTCTTTTTGAAATGAAACTGTGTACATCCTCAAATTAAAAGTATGCAGCACAGCTGGTAACACAGTAATTCTGATGTTTTTCCAAATAATCTTCCTGCATATTAGAAATAAACTTCAATCTGCTGAAAAACTGAGCAGAAAATTATTCTTGAAATGTACTTATGAAAATGAGATTTTCAGTACATTGACAGAACTTCAGAATACTTTTAGCCTTATCTGTGGCATCTCATTCATTTAATCCCCCCAAATTTAAGACATCAGATATTTCCTGGAAAATTTACACTCATTAATAATTAAATTTATACAAAAGGTGTTTTTGCATTGTGCCTTTATAAAAGAAATATTTCTTGATCAGGTAGTGTGATGGTACCATGTTATATATAAACAATTTTTTTTTTAAGTAAAACAATAAACTAAACTAAAGCTGAAGTAAAAACTTCAACCTGACTGTAAATTGGTTATGCATAAAAAGATACCAGAAAGTTCTGCATATCACAATTAGTTAATTGTAATATGAATGTTAAAATGTATGACTCTACCGGCCAAGTTAAGTCACTTTTCTTGGAAGTATTTAAAAGACACATTGATGTGGAACTTAATGGCATAATTTAGTGGTGGACTTGGCAGTGTTTGCTTAATTCGCTAGGCTCAATGGTCTTAAAGATCTTTCCCAATATAAATGATTTTAAGACAGACAAAAAATTATTTACCAGTAATGACAGGAGTGACTATGTGCCACATACAGTTAAAAGGTAACTTTTACTACATAGAAAATGCTGACATTTTAATTCTGTTTTGAGAAGCACCCAAAAAGAATTTCCTCCAGGAGAAAAAACTCCAGAAAAATGTCTATAGTTACTTTTTAGTGTTATAAATATTTTATTTCTACAGAAAAGCACTTAAATCACAATAGTATCAATAATATGTATAATTTAAAAGTAGTAGGTATTAACTAAAAAAATCCATTAACAAATTAAGCTAAGAGGTATTGTTCTCTTTGGATTTAGAAGTTATAGTGTTCTCTGAAATATGTCTATAGGCTTCTTTGTTGAGTATATTTTAACTCCTTCCAGATAGTGCCAAAAAAAAATACTAGATCTTGGTGAACAGCTCTTGCTTTTTCCCCAGTTCAGGTGGTTCATTTTGTTCTTTCTGTGACAGACTGGAATTTCTTTTACATACACTTTTTAAATTCAAAAAGTCTTTTATAAAAGCCAGTTGATTTTTATAGTTGTCTTCAAGCATGCTTAACTTAAACATCAATATATGTTTTTGGTATCTATTGAAGCAAGAATTCAAAAGAAAGCATTTTGGTCTTTTTCTGGAGTATACAGAGAGGGATGGGCACCTTTGATTGCTCCCAGAGAGGGTGGTGAGTCCAACTAAGCTTGCATAATGGGTAGAATCCCATATAGAAGCCTTTAAAGACATCCAGTGTTTTCCATTATAGCTTCTGAGGTACATATTTTAGGACACTATTAGATATAAAATGTAGTTTTAAATTAGAGATTTAAATTTAAATCTTGCTCAAGCAAGACTAGATCACTTTTCTCCACAGTAAGAAAGTATTTCCTAATGTTCAGGTGGAACTTCTTGTGTTTCAGTTTGTGCCCCTTGCCTCTGGACCTCTTGTGCCTGGGCACCACTGAAAAGACCCTGGCTCCATCTGCTTTCCACCCTCCCTTCAGGCACTTATATTATTTAATGAGATCTTCCCCCCTCAGCCTTCTCTTCTCGAGGATAAACAGTAACAGATCTCTCAACTTTCCACAGGTTCTTCTGTCCCTTATCGTCCCTGTGGCTCTTTGTTGGACTCTTTCCAGTATGTCAATGTCTCTTTTGTACTGGGGAACCTGTAACCACGCTCAGGACTCCAGACTCACCTGTGTTGAGTAGAGAGGAAGGATCACTTCCCTTGACCTGCTGGCAATGGTTTGTCTGGGGCATCCCAATATACCTCAGCCTTAGAATCATAGAATCATAGAATTGTCTAGGCTGGAAGAGACCCTTGGGATCATCAAGTCCAACCATCTAC